>QJPP01005479.1:0-60131 GCA_003996215.1 Jaltomata sinuosa
TAGATCTAGCCCTCTTATTCTGATCCCTTTCTCGGCTTTGGTTATCTCCAATTTGTACTTCAAGATCCTCTGCAGTCTGAGCAATAGCCTGTATCTTAGAAATATTCATATCCTCTTATGTGGCTGCTATTGTTAATCCCTTAATCAATTCATCCTTAAGGCCACACACATATCGATGAACTCTAGCTCGCATCGTACTCACAATATCGGGGGCGTACCTGGCTAATGAATTAAACCTGAGGCTGTACTGTCGAACATTCATATTGCCCTACCTAAGGGCTAGAAATTGATCAAGTCTGGCCTCTCGAACCTCCTGCGGAAGATAGTGAGCTAGGAAGGCCTCTGAAAATTCCTCCCATTCAGCTGGGGGTGCATTTGATCCCCTAGACCGATCCCAAGCCTCGAACCATAAACTGGCCACATCTCGTAACCTGAAAGATGCAAACTCCACTGCCTCCACTACTGTTGCATGCATGACTCGAAGTACTCGATAAGTCTGATCAATAAACTCCTGAGGATCCTCACGTGGGTCAGAGCCTGTAAATATAGGAGGACTTAGGCTGATAAAATCTCGAGCCCTAGAACTTTCTGAGCCACCTGACCTAGCACTCGTTGATGCCCCAATTTGTTGTTGTTGTGTGGCTACCATCTGGGTCAATAATCGAACAGCACTCCTGATGTCCTGGTCCTCTGCTTCAGGTGGAGGAGCTACAGGTGCTGGTTCATCTCTAGCTATCTCAGATTCCACTGGAGCAGATGGGGTCAGGGGTACTGGATCCCCTCTAGTCTCATCAGGTACTTGATGAACTGGGATCTCTGGTGTCGGTGATTCACTTTGAGCCTCAAATCTATCCAATCGGATAGGCGGGGAATGACTAGTACCTTCCCCCGTATCCGTGCCAACCCGTCGGCTACTCATTTGTCTAGTCACAGGCATTTCTGTAAACAAGGAAGAGAAAAACATGAATTAGACTTCAAACATCTTATGACCTCGCTCTATTGCACGATCTAGCAAATGAAAGAAGGATAACAATTCCTAAATGTCCTGTAGCCTCATAATTATAGGTATGGTGCACAACACACCCATAAGCAAGACTCTACTAGACACGGCTTGTAGACTCCCTGGGATTCGACGTGCTCTGATACCAAGTTTGTCACGCCCCAAACCATGGGAGGCATGACCGACACCCGGAGCCCCAAAAGGTTGAGGGTGTCAAAATAGAGTGTATCTCTATTGAACCTGTTGGGGGTCTGAGACCGACAAGGTCTCTAAGAATTACAATTGGAAACACTGAAAGCTCAATAATAGTTAAGCAACTCAAGGCCGACAAGGCTATTATCATAGTAGATAACTAATAACAAGGCCGACAAGGCCATACCCAACACTGATGTACATATACACGTCTACAAGCCTCTAGGAGTAAGTAAAATATCTCATATCCAGGACAGGGCCCTGGACTACCCATAAGATGTACATATACATAACTTGGTCAAAATATAAGCTAGACCTCTGACTCGTCAGCTCCAGGAAGAATGGAGCTTACCAAAATGGTTGAACTCCGCAACTCCTACTGAAGAGGTCTATCTGGGTTTCTGTCTGGACCTGCAGGCATGAATGCAGCGCCCCCAGGCAATGGGGCGTCAGTACGACAATAATGTACTGGCATGTAAGGTAGAAGCATAAAAGCAAGTCGCAAGTAGTAATTCTGAACAAGATAAAATATGAAACTTGTAAACTGTAATTGGTAAGACTCGTTAAGCTCTTTCTCCTTAATTCTTTTTAGAACACAACACATGCATTAACTCACGCTGCAACTCACTCTTTATAACCCACACTGAACCACAATAGCGCCTCGGTGCACCCTATATTTAATAGCCTCAATATGGCAGTAGCGCCTCGGCGCACACTATGTATATAATGGCCTCAATATGGTAGTAGCACCTCGGTGCACACTATGTATATAATAGCCTCAATATGGCAGTAGCACCTCGGTGCACACTAACACGCAAACCACACATAATAAGTGTATTACTAGATTGACCTTCAAAGCTATTCTTGTTATTTATGAAGGTTCATTTAGATAAATTCTTTAGCCTTGGCTTACTAGGTGTTGGAATCAACATACCAAACACATATAAATGGGGATTTGACTTTCTAACTTTCCTTGTATACTTTCTAAAGCTTGATTAGAGATCACAATACAAAGAAGAAACTTGACAAAAGGATAACTTACATTTCGTGCAAAAAAGAATCAGATTTTTATAAGAAGGCGACTTGAATCACCATAATGTATAAATTAGTTCCTTAAGACTTGTTGAGTTACCAAATCAGCTCTCTTACAACAAAATACTCAAATTCCTTCTTTCGGAGATTTAGGGTTCTATTTCTAGATTCATGCCGATAAGGAATAAAGAAGCCTTAACATACCTCGTTCCTTCCGAAGATTGCGCTTACCACAACTTGGACTTTCCCTTATTAAGTTAATCTACAACACAAGGGTATAATGAAGCTAATATTAGCTCTTAAACCTGCTGCAACATTCCCAAAATAGTAGCTAAACATTTTCCGGGCAGATTTACGTATTTTGCATTAATTAAAGGTGTATCGTCACACCTTTCTCCCTTATCCAATACACATCACACACACACCAACCTACTGCCTCCAATAATACAAAACACATCAAACATCCCCTACACAACCTACCATGCCGAAATACAATAGCAACACATTGAACCCACGGCTTCCGATCGCCGTCCCGTGAGTTCTTAACAACAATTCAACAACAATTGTTCATCCGAACTTCAATCCAAAAATATTATTATGGGCAGAGTACTTACCACACTTGAAGGTGTGTTTTTATCCTCTTTTTATTGATGCTTTAAAATCTTAAGTACCCCTTACACATACACCAACAAAAGAAGAAGAAATCTCTTAATTGTTACACAATTTCCATGTGTTAAATCATAAGAAAGGGGCTGCCATAGTTCATGTCTTTCTTACCATAGGATATCCTAGCTATATGTAGTAGATTAATACCAAGATAACAAGTTGTTTAACTCACCTTAAACTTCAATTAATCTTGGTCTTCTTAGAACCCTAAAGGGAGAGAAGGGCTGCCAAAAGGAAATGAGATAAGAGAGAATTTTCCAGCTTTTTGTGATCAACATTGATCAGCAAATGGCCTATATAAAGGGACCTTTTTGGCCGACTTTTTTGAGTATATTTGGGCAAAAATGGGTCAAGAAACTTGGGCCAAAATTACCCTTTGCTTGGGCCTCAAAAGGGTTAAGTTTTGGGGCTGATTTTGGGCTTCTCTTGGGTCAAAATGTGGTCAATATTGGGGGCTACCTTTTGTAGTTGTTTGGGCCAGATTTGGTTGTGCTTTGATGGGCCAACTTTAAGCTTCATTTGGGCTACCATTAGGTCTAATAATCCATGGTGTTGCTGCCCATAATCGGCCCTCGGAACTTAGTTCGTTAGCGTAGGTAGGTGATGCCCCTACTTGTCACCTAAGAGCTTAGATAAGTCGAGCAAGTACCTCACTTGTTTTATCTCATTTTCAAAACCCTCCTCCTTATAACTTAACTTAACACTTATATACATTTGACCATTTCAAATTCTAGGCCAAAGTACCCCTTCACAATCTCGAGCTCAAATACCTTCGTCGATATTTACTTAGTCACATAGGTTTTGAAAGGTACGGGGTGTTATAAAAGATATTGGTTGCTAGTGGTCTATCATTCCACGCTATTGCAGACTATGCCTATACAGTGGAGGACTTGCATCGTTATGACACTGGGGCCAGAGATAAGAGGCCTCGACATCAGGGTAGCTACAGTGGTTCTCATCTGGGTGGTAGAGGTTAAGGCCAGTGGGGCCAAGGTTATCAACCACAGCAGCACCAAAGTTAGTTTAGTTGACCGATTCAGGCTTCACTTCAGTCTTCTGGTAGGTCTCGGTATGGGTAGGGTCAGAGCAGCTATCAGGGCTATAGTGGTCAGTCGTCGAGAGGTGCAGCTTCTGGGGAATCAGGCCATGGTGGAAACATGAATTCTGCTAGTTCATCCTGACAGGGTAGGCTATCAGACACTTGCTATACTTGTGGTGTTGTTGGTCACTTCGCTAGTGGGGTACAGTTCAGCCTGCCGCTTAGCCGGCTTAGCCTATCCATTCAATTCAGCCATCAGCTCAAGAAGGTAGTAGTCAAGGTAGAGGCAGTGTCCCACGGGGAAGTACAGGTTGTAGGGATGGCGGTCAGTCAGGTGGTGGTCATCGTCATTTCTATGCGGTCCCTGGGAGACTCTGGCAGAGGCCTCGGATGCTATGATCACAGGTACAATTTCTATTTATTGTCGCCCAGCTTTTGCATTGTTTGATCCTGGATCCACTTGTTCATATGTATCTGCCTACTTTATGCCTTGTTTGGGGTTGGCTAGTGAGCCGTTATCTGTGCCTATATAAGTATCAACCCCAGTAGGAGATTTTTAGTAGTGGATCTGATTGTGAGGTCTTGTATGATTGTTGTGGGTGACTTGCAGTCTTGTGGTGATATGTTTGTCCTTGATATGGTAGATTTCAATGTGATTCTGGGCATGGACTGTCTAACACTCCAGAACTTCTAGCCCAGACTTAGCTCAGAAACCAGAAGAAAAATATTTTTCCAACTGTCAGCAGGAATCACGAGTTGAACCCACGACCCATAGAAGTTTCCACGAGTCGTGGACTGGACTCGTGGAATCAAATAAGAGAACTGACAATTTCTATGAGAACCACGATTGGGTTCTACGGACTGTGGAAGGATCCACGAGTCATGAACCCAAGTCGTGGGACCAGACCTGAGGCCAACCATTTCTTTGAGAGCCACGAATGGGTTCTACGGATCGTGGAAGGTTCCACGGGTTGTGAACCCAAGTCGTGGGACTCATACCTTCAGCTAGACAAAAGAGGGAAGGAACCACGACAGGGTTCCATGATCCGTGGAAGTTTCCACGAGTCGTGAAACCCATCCGTGAAACCTGAGATGCGAGTTTTCCAGCAGCTTTCAAGTTAAATTCTCAGGGGTATTTTAGACCTTTCTTTCTATTTTGATCTGACTATAAATAGTCATAGGCTTATTTTATTATGTCAAATTCCCCAAAACAAAATTAGATCTTCTAAAATTGATTTCAAGACAGAACAGAGCGTCTTCTCCAATGCTCCAGGCCTAGGGTTCTCTCCTCCAAGCTTCAACTCCAAATTCTCGCAGGGATTTTCATCCACCAGGTATGTGGGAATTTAGTAAGGGCTTATTCTGCCCTTATGCCTAAAAACCTCAGATCCTTTCCATGATTCGCATGAATGTAGAACTAGGGTTCTTGTCCTTTTTATAAATTATTCTAGGGAATCCATGTTCATAGGTTATATATGATCCTTGATTGTTTTAAATATCATATACGAATTATCTTGAACTACTTAGCTGTTTACAAGATCTTTAGGAATCGGGGACTTAGCTCTAAACCATAGCATTTGTTTAAATGTGTTCGTTTCCATCAAAATTCAACCTAGCTTATTAGTATAAATTCCAAAAGTAGAATTTAGCCAGTCTTTAGTCCACCACAACATTTCAGAAAAGCAGAGACTTCAGACTAGTCCAGTCCTAACCCAGAAACTTAGGATGCCAGTTTTGAGTTAAGCTATATTTAGTTTAGGAGTAGCATTTAGCACTGAGTTGGACTAGGATTCAGCGTACCTTCAAGTCCCAGAACTACGTGCCATCAAAGGTTTATAAGTCCTCTCTAGTGGTCATCAGTTTTAGTGATTACGTAATAATCATGCCTTTATACCCTGGCAAGGTATACTGGGTCCTCTCTATGGGGTGTATACATCAGACTCCACGTTTAGCTCACGTGGTTTATGTCGGTTAATAGACTCTCCTACAATGTTAGTTTCAGTAATGTGCATTAGGCCCTCAGTTATGTTTTCTTTCAGCTTTTAGCATGCTTCCAGATTACTCTTGCATTTCAGCTATTTATTCATAATTTTTACCTTGGGCCTATGTACTGCAGTTTAGTTTCCTTTACAGCTTTCCAGCATTTTAGAATGTTCATATATTCAGTTAGCTTTGCATATCCCTCATGCTCAGTACATTCAAAGTACTGAGGCATACTCTATGCTGCATCCTATTATGATGCAGGCTCAGGTTCTCAGCTTCAGCCTCGCGATTAGCACACCCCGGTGCCACATCAGCGACAGACAGTGGTGAGCCCTCATCATCTGAGGACATATCTTTTGTATGCTTTTGAGTAGTGAGTTGGTATTTACTTTCATTATTTTAAAGTTAGCTGGGGACTTGTCCGAGCAACTCGTCAGTACTATGCATGCTAGTAAACCTCCCCTTTTGGATACTTCCAACCTCATGAAATTATTAGCCAAATCCTGAATGTCTCTAGTCAACGGATGCCTAGAAACATTCTGGTAGGTCAAGCTACCCATAGTCTCAGTTTTTTGGCTTAAAGCATCAGCTACCTCCTTGACTTTACCCGGATGATACAAGATGGTGAAGTCATAGTCTTTAAGAAGTTTCATCCACCTCTGCTGCCTAAGGTTCAAGTCCTTCTGGGTGAAGACATGTTGCAAGCTACGGTGGTGCGTGGACACTTCACAGTGGACTTCATAAAAATAGTGTATCTGAATCTTGAGAGAAAATACCACTGCAGCCAACTCTAAGTCATGAGTAGGATAATTTTTCTCATGCACTTTGAGTTTCCTTGAAGCATAATCAATGAGAGTAATCCATTCTTTAGGTTACACAGGCACATTTGCTCACTTGCACATAGTAGAGATAAGGGAAGGGAAAGGGAGATCCCTGGTGTGCAACTGCATAAAGTATTTCCACTCCTTCATGATATGTGCCCCCTTATTCACTTTCACTCCCTTCATTTACCAAGCAACAATAAAAGCCTGAGTGAAAAGCACATATGAAGTATTGCTAGAAGGGCAGACCCTCCTAGCCCTCTAGTTGCAACCACCTACACGCATCTGGGGTAAAGTGAAGACTAGTGATCCTCATGGTACGCCCGGTCCAAGGGATCGAATCCCTGTACTCCTCCTCCATGGGTGCCCTCACCATTCATTGCTCTGTGTGTGAAGAAGCCCACCATCTCTGAAACTCTTTCTCATCGTAGTTTGGCACTCCCAAGGTTGCATTGATGTCCATGGCAAATACTCTTATATGCTCACCCCAAACATAGGCGATAGGGCTGTGGTAGTTCCAGTTGATCATGGGAATGTGAGCACAGAATTCCCGAACACAATTTTCATTCACCTCTTCCAGAACCTGCACAAAGGGAAGCCACCCTATTTCCTTAATCCGGCAGCAGAACTCTGGTGCCTTCTCCTCAGTATCAAATCTACCCGGCACACTACTCAGACCGAACCCATGGAGACTTATTTCCCAAATGAATTCCCCACCCCTCTAGTCTATGTAGCATTAATGACTCTCATCATTGATGAATCGCTCATAGTCCATCTCATCTCCTTTGGCCATGTCCTTTCTATAAAAGGGAAAATGTGTGAGTTACTCAATATGTCGAATAATTGTGTAATACGAGATCATTGGAGGGAAAAGGAAATGAAAAAGGAAGCAAGTTAAGAAGGTTTTTCCAGCCAGGATAGCTACTATTTTTATACCTTCATCATGATGGATGTCACATCATCGCGATGAGTCATCACGATAAGACTTGTTCAATTATGATGGTCCATTGCTAAGAGATGGGTTCCATCGCGATGAGGTCATTGTCTCCAGTCAAATTTTTTTGAAAATGAAAATTTTCAAGGAAGACACTTAATTTTACCAAAATATTCTCTCAGATCGGTCATAGCCCACCAACATACTACCCCTGTATGAAGGTTTTATGGTGTTCAAACATCAAAAATCAAGCCAATTGTTTCAAACCCGATTTTGAGAAATATTTCTACAATTATAATCCCACCCCGAAAGCAAGATACAATCCCACCCCCGAAAGTAAGATACAATCCCACCTCTGACACCCAATTCTACTCAAAAATCAAGCATGATAGATTCTAAATCTATGAAATCTAGGGATGATAATCATGGTTTAAGTCACCAAAGGATTCTTACATTGAGAAATTGCCTTAGAATGAGTAGAAGTTGAGATGGTTTTCGCATAACAAGGAAAAGTTCAGTTTGAAAATGGGAGAAATGAACTTCTCCCATCTTTATAACTGCCCGACCATTTGCCGCAATGGAACATGATCCATCACAATGGTTTGTCACAATGAGACTTCATATGTCGCGATGAGATAGCTTACTACACCAGAAAGTGGTGATGTGACAAGTTAGCCGACCCTACCAATTAATTCAGGATTAGAAATCTTAGGCTTACAAAAACCCAATTTTCCTTTCACCTCGAGAAACTCTAAAAATCCCTTAGTGTGTCCATATCCTAATGCTTGTGAAAAAGGTACCTAGCTCGTGCCTAATGTTCAAAT
Source organism: Jaltomata sinuosa (assembly GCA_003996215.1). Classification (NCBI taxonomy): domain Eukaryota; kingdom Viridiplantae; phylum Streptophyta; class Magnoliopsida; order Solanales; family Solanaceae; genus Jaltomata; species Jaltomata sinuosa. The sequence goes on from QJPP01005479.1 coordinate 8,492, forward strand.
TGCCTCAACTCTACCATAAGACCTCAACAAGGAGAAATAATGTATACAAAGTACTCCAAGGTGGTAATTAAATAAATTTACGCCAGCTATTAATAAACTCGTGCCTCACCAAGCCTTAGTCTATTTGGGGATGAACGGTTGGTAAATTGATATCTATTGTAATGACTTCCCCGTTATTATTAGGAAATTGTAATAAAATTGTCAGGATTAGCATCTTTGCAGCAGGATCGTGAGAGTTAGAGTCATGGGGTTAATTTTAATGGTTTTTAATAAACTATGAGCAGAAAATGTAACCAAGGGTAAGCTGTCAGCGTAACTCACCGGGATGAGCCTGAGCTTATTGTGACGATTCATCACAGCAAAGCATGGCCCATCATGATGGTCTGTCACAACTAAGCATCCCTCATCATGATGAGAACACGATACAGAACTAGAGATTAAACCTACTTTGTCCTTAAAACCTTTTCTAAAAGGAGGCTCTCTCCTAAAAACATCCCAAATCTCTTCCAACCCTAGAAAAGTAGGAAAAAATAGGAAAAACTCTCAGGAAAAAGGTGGGATTCCTCTCCCATCGTAGTGACCACTCCTCCAAAATTCTTGTGATGGGAACAACATACAAATTACACACATCATGGCAGCAGCTTAACATTTGAGGTAGGTTATGGTTAAATAGTAGCAAGACTTAGTTAGTAAGCATATTTCCTATATAAAATTAATAGAGACAGCATGCTTAGGCCTTCGCGAACGGAGTTTGGATGGAAATAGTTAGACACAGTTAATAAGCCTAGTTTGTAAATAATTGTATGTATAATGAATTGCTTGTATGAATAGTGCTTAAGGTCTAATGTTGAGACTGAAACCTAGTGTGGGTAATTTGGCGATGTCTGAATTGTAGGGAGTTCATACAGCAATAAGAATAACCTTAGTGTGACTCTTAATAACCTATGATAAGTTCAGATGCCTCGATGGGGTAGTTAAAGCCCTATCCTACTAGTTTAGAAACCTTAGTGGGTTGATGCAATGATTGTACCCCAGAATGGAAACTAAAATGAGAATCGTAGGGTTGACTTACATAGAGGACCCGTGGCCAAGAGAAATAGGGTAGTAAGGAGGTTAAGGTGTTGGTGATCTTGTGTCTGGTAATATGATCCCTATGCTAGTATAGTAAGGAGGAGGTGATGGTTCGTCGAACCTAATTAGAAGCATGAAATCCACCACTGTTGTATGCAAGGTTGGTAAGGATCTGTAGGTTATGGTTTGAATTGGAGTTAAGACTCACTTTGTTTTATGTTTGTAGTGAAATTATATGATCTGTAATTGGTCTTCGGGCATGATTGTACTATATATGTTTTTCCTGTTATGCTTGTATGAATAGGCTAAATGAACAAGAGGTGAAAAGTAAGCTAGAATAGCTAAGTATGAATAGTGTCTTAGGCACTGAATGTTTTGTGAAAATATGGGTCTGAGAACCTGGTTATCCGGATATTTCTATGGATACATTGATATAGAGAGAATACCTCACCGATATGGCATATGGAAAACCTAGGGTCCTCTACAAGTCATAGCTAGTGTCATGCCCCAAGGTTACCCCCTAGACATAACACGGGACTCGAAACCACAAGGATCCCAAGCTAACCCTTGGTCATAGCATTCTCAAGTAAGCATGAAGGAAAACATAGTAGAAGCATCATAAGGAATCCAAAAGAAGAAGCATAATCATAGATAGGGAGTCAAAAAGGAGATATGACTCAAAAATAATCTAAATACAACTATGTATGAAAGCCTCTAAAACTAGCATAAAGAGTTGAAGGGACAATACCCCAACTAACTCAACAAACCAAAAAGAAAAAGGGAACATAGAAAAGTTAGAATAAGCCTAGTCCTCCAACTATGAGGACTCACCAAAGATGCCTGGGAGTGGCCGGGAACTCTAGCCACATATCTGTGAAGGGATACTTGAATCTGCAGCGTAAAAGGATGCAGCGCGCAATATGTGTTAGTACGATGGAATGTACTAAGTATGTGTGCAATGCATAAGTCATGACAAAGTATACTTGAAAACATGCTTAAAACTGATATCATGCATAACTTGTGGTAAAACATGTTTAAGTTATCCTTGAAGCTGAAATCATGTGGTAATAGTAAAATCTATAATGTAATGACTCAATGCAATATCATAAGCTAAAAACATAATCATAAGTAGTAAGTCTGAAATCTAAAAGCAAAGAGTCAATACATTTTTAAAGCATAAACTATTTCTGTGGGAGGTTCTATAAATGACATAGACCATGTGAGCTACATGGAATCCGATATATACGCCCCATCGAGAGGACCCAATGTACCTTGCCAGGGGTACAAAGGCATGACTATAATGTGATCACCTGAAACTGATTCCCAGCACGGGACTTAACCTACGGGGGCAACGTAGTTCTGGAACTCATGGGTACTCTCACCCGTCCAACTCGGTGCTAATACCACTTCCAAAAATATACATATAGCTCATATAATACCAATGACATATATGATGCCAAAGCTGTTCAAAACCAATGACATATCTGATGCCAAAGCTAAGTAAAAACCAATGACATATCTAATGCCAAAGCTATGTAAAACCAATGACATATCTAATGCCAAAGCTATTTTGAAAAGCAAAAGACATATCTGATGTTATGCAATTCAAAGTCATAATCTGAAGGCTTAGCTTAGCCATAGCTCAAAACATGCTTTTTCATACTAAATTCATACTTGAAGAATAATACATGCAATTTCATAAGTTCATAAGTGCCATGATAGCTAAAGATGTTGATTTCCTCTTGAAAATATGTAAATTCATGGGTTCATGCTAGAAATCCACTTCCATGCTTGGGCTTTCAAAATCAATGAAAGAATCATAATCAAATCATGAATAATCAATAAGAAACGACGAATTTAAATATAGAAACTGATTTATAAACTTTCCCCAATTTTGGTTCAAAACCCTAGTTTCATAACTTCATAATTCAAATTCATGAGTTGGGGATTTTGGGCACAAGGGTGGAAGAAACCCATTTCTAAAGACCCACATACCTTGCTAGAAAATTACCCACTTGAATGAAAAAGAACTAGGAGACTTGACTTGGAATTTGGAGACTTGAGCTTGGAGGATCTTTTCCTTATTTGAAGCTTTCCTCAATCAAAGAAAAGAGAAAAAGAGACTTGGAGTGAATCCCTTGGTATGGAGGTTGAAACCCTTAACTTGAAGCTTGAGGAGATGGAAACTCCCTTTTTCTTCTTTTGAAACTTGGTTGGAAGAATGAGAAAGAACTTAGACCAAGTGGGAATAAAAACCCTTCTAAAAAGGTTTAAAATAACTTAGTATAGGAGTTAAAAGAGTGAAAAATTACAAAATTACCCCTGGACTTAATTAAGAAAAATCTGGAAAAAGCTCAGGTTCAGGAATCATGGGTCGGTTCTATGGTCCATCGTTTGAACCACGACCCGTGGTTCTAACCCGTGGTTCTAGCCAAGGAATCAAGTCGCAGAAGGCATTCTACGAGTCAACAGGACGGACCCGTAGAATGGATGACGGGTCGTCATCTGGACTCGTCATTTTAAAACTGAAATTTTAAGTTGCAGATCTGTTTTGATGGGTCAAAAGTACGGACCGTCGTTTCAAATGATGGTTCGTCATTCCCGTCCGTAATCCCTAGCAGCACTGCAGTAAAATATCTATAACTTTTTACTCTGGACTCGGATTAATGCGTGGTCGGTGGAGTTGGAAAGAAGACTCAAAAATCTTTAATTTGGTGAGTACTAGCCACCTAACTCTTCATATTTTAGGAGAAATGATCGATTGAAGTTGACCCTAGTTTAGTCTCATAAGAAAACTCATTTGGTTGAGGTGCTTTCAACATTTCTTGTTTATAGGAGTCTCTTATGAACATGATTCGCATCCAAAGCATTCACCACACTAGGAAAAAGATCATTAGACTCATGGAAAAAGGTTCGGGTATTAGCTTAGGATTTCTGGGGTGTTACAATATCCCCCCCCCCTTGGGATCATTCGTCCTCGAATGAAGACTAAGCAAGGGAAACTAGAGAGATAACATCCCAACCAAACATCAAAACATGGAAACCAAGGAGTAAACATGAAAACTGAACTTTTCAACTTAAAACATGATAAAACTAACTCCGGATAACATGGATACATGCTAGGATCATGAGAGAAACTGCTGAAATAGAATTGGAGGGACATACTAAGGGTGGAACTACTTCCTCAAGCTGAAACTGTATCGAAAAGAAAAGGATGAGGGTACTTGGCCTTCATGGATGATTCTGCTTCCCAAGTAGTTCCTTCAACTGAGTTCTAAAAGCTGAAGTACTATCGTGGTAACAAAATTCTGATTGAAATAAAAACTAAGTTGGTTTCATGAGATACGTATGCATGTTGAGACTGTAAGAACAACTAATGGGACAGGAAATGGATACCGAACATGATAGTTTATCTGGGATAAGAGTAGGAACTCAGCTAAAACTCATAAAAACAAACATACTCTAGAACTCAGAGTTAATCGAAAGGGACACAAAACTGAGAGAAGTAGATATATGGGGAAACTATTATCTTCTGAATACGACTCCTACCATTTGCAACTAACAACCTCAACAGCGCACATAAAGGTACTAAGGTCTGAGTTTAACTACCCGATTCTCCATGTTCAAACCTATCTTAACCAGGTCTCTTACATCTAGAACGTCTTCTAAGGATAGTATTCCCTCTTATCACAACAACCAACTAACCTAGGGCTCCTAACCAAAGGGTCACTAGTTGCGCAAACAATTATCCACATGTATCCCATCACGATATTCAAGCTTATAACTATGGTCACCCTATGGTTCCGTAGCCTACCCTATTTAAGACCTTTCTCCTCTTTCCTACCATAACTAGGAATTGCAAATTCAAGAACTTCTACAGAAGGACATACTAAACTTCCTCATCTAACTATTTTGCATGAATAATCCGTACCTCATAATTCACCCACACCTAGAAGTCAAGGTGGAACAAGTACACTAACAAGGAAAAGGAATCTGCTACCTCCCAGCTAGGCTACTACAAGGCCTTCTCCCTAAAACTTATAACATCATAAACCAGAACCATTGAAAGAAAAGAGTAGGAGCAGGAGCGTCACGAATGAAGGATTACAGATCGATCTTAACTTACACTTAGCGTGATCAAGCCACTCAAGGTGAGGCTTGGGGAATTGAGAACAATAGGCATGAGCACTTCACATACTGGGCACATAAGACATGAGTTAGTGGGGATCACCACCCCTCATCATCAAAGGCAAAGATCAAAGGGCTTTAGAATAAGTAAGTCATAAGCATGAATCGTTTCAAGAATCAGGTCTGAGCATATAAATGGTGTAACATGATTTGATTAGCCATTGAGGTACTTCTGAAGACTGAATGAGTAAACATAACTGAGCATACTGCGATACATGAGTTAACATAAATAACAGACCTCGGGGGATAAAGATGGGATTCATAGACACGCAGAGTAAGAGTAGAATCATTGTCTGAAGCAATCACTTGCCATTCTAGAATCTAAACATGAGTGTGAGTCTGAAATAGGACCATGGCGCTGACACACAAGGCATGCAAAAAGTTATCATAATGTCAGAAGTATACTTAGGACGCTAGGATGGAAATAAGCTTCTGCCTCCCCTCTTGACTTTGTTCAAACACCCATAAGCATCGCTAATACGGGACTCGGGACCACAAGGATCCCAAGCTAACCCTTGGTCATAGAATTCTCAAGTAAGCATGTAGGAAAACATAGCATAAGCATCATAAGGAATCCAAAAGAAGAAGCATAATCATAGATAGGGAGTCGAAAAGCAGATATGACTCAAAGATCATCTAAATATAACTATGTCTGAAAGCCTCTAAAATCTAACTGATTCTACATTCCACCATCTCCCCCTTAGGTTCATGCTACCCTCATAAGTCTATGGACCTCTAACCAACCTTCCAAAGGAGCTATGATCGTTTTACCCTAATAAAACATACACTACTCCAGAATCTAGCACGAATACCCACTTCCTTCTATAGTCTAAGACTCTCCTTCTCCTAAAAGTCTAGGCCTCAACCCTCATATCCCCACTTAGTTCTAGGTCAAGACACTCACAACCAAACAAGAATAGGGGTCCGGGGACTATGAATGCATAAAGGAAGGAAATCTAGTGACGTACCTGGTTTAACTTCTGGAGGAATACTCTGACATGACTGGCTAGGCAATGAAAGGGATTGGTTTTGGAGCTAAACATCACAGTTTCTCCTCTTAGATAAGGGGCAATCCCTAATCCTATGGCCTAACTGACCACACCTAAAACACCCCTCCTTGCCCGCAAGGCACTCACTCAAATAAAACTTACCGCAACTACTACAACGAGGGTACGTCAAGGTCTTCAGAGCCCTATGGTGACAAGAATGAGAGTCAAGGGTAGGTTTGCTAACTAAAGATGGGGTTGGTCTGGATGACCTCTGCTGAGAAGATGGTTGGTTCCATGTTCTGGTCTTCTTGTTCTTCCTCTTCCTCTTCTTTAGTTTCTCTTTCTCATTCAACTGAGTTGTCATGTCTTGAGCCAACATACAGATGGCTTCACGAAATTCTACATTCGTAATCTTATGATCTGGAATTGTTGGATTAGCATTCCTCATGGGGTTTCTTTGCAGAGACATTATCTGGAATGTGTAAGGAACAGATTACAAGGGTAAGTAGAGTCACACTCTATCGCACGATAGTGAATCATGAAGAAGTGAAGTTTTTCCAAAAATATCTCATAGCCTCCCCCTCATAAGTGTGGCGCGCTTCACACCTATGAAAGAGATTCTACTCGATGTGGCTTTCAGACATCCTAGTACTCTTGAACTTGAGGCTCTGATACCAAGTTTGTCACGCTCTGAGGTTACCCCCTAGACGTAACACGAGACTCGGGACCACAAGGATCCCAAGCTAACCCTTGGTCATACCATTCTCAAGTAAGCATGAAGGAAAACATAGCAGAAGCATCATAAGGAATCCAAAAGAAGAAGCATAATCATAGATAGGGAGTCGAAAAAGAGATATGACTCAAAGATCATCTAAATACAACTATTTCTGAAAGCCTCTAAAACTAGCATAAAGAGTTGAAGGGACAATACCCCAACTAACTCAACAATCCAAAAAGAAAAAGGGAACATAGAAAAGTTAGAATAAGCCTAGTCCTCGAACTATGAGGACTCACCAAAGCAGCCTGGGAGTGGCTGGGAACTCTAGCCACATATCTGTGAAGGGATACCTGAATCTGCATCGAAAAAGGATGCAGCGCGCAATATGCGTTAGTACTATGGAATGTACTAAGTATGTGTGCAATGCATAAGTCATGACAAAGTATACTTGAAAACATGCTTAAAACTGATATCATGCAAAACTTGTGGTAAAACATGTTTAAGTTATCCTTGAAGCTGAAATCATGTGGTAATAGTAAAATCTGTAATGTAATGACTCAATGCAATATCATAAGCTAAAAACATAATCATAAGTAGTAAGTCTGAAATCTGAAAGCAAAGAGTCAATACATTCTTAAAGCATAAATTGTTTCTGTGGGAGGTTTTATAAACGACATAGACCATGTGAGCTACATGGAATCCGATGTATATGCCCCATCGAGAGGATCCAATGTACCTTGCCAGGGGTACAAAGGCATGACTGTAACGTGATCACCTAAAACTGATGCCCAGCACGGGATTTAACCTACAGGGGCAACGTAGTTCTGGAACTCATGGGTACTCTCACCCGTCCAACTCGGTGCAAATACTACTCCCAAAAACATACATATAGCTCATATAATACCAATGATATATCTGATGCCAAAGCTGTTCAAAACCAATGACATATTTGATGCCAAAGCTAAGTAAAAACCAATGACATATCTAATGCCAAAGCTATGTAAAACCAATGACATATCTAATGCCAAAGCTATTTTGAAAAGCAAAATACATATCTGATGCTATGCAATTCAAAGTCATAATATGAAGGCTTAGCTTAGCCATAGCTCAAAACATGCTTTTCATATTAAATTCATACTTGAAGAATCATACATGCAATTTCATAAGTTCATAAGTGCCATGATAGCTAAAGATGTTGATTTCCTCTTGAAAACATGTAACTTCATGGGTTCATGCTAGAAATCCACTTTCATGCTTGGGCTTTCAAAATCAATGAAAGAATCATAATCAAATCATGAATAATCAATAAGAAACCATGAATTTAAATATAGAAACTGATTTATAAACTTTCCCCAATTTTGGTTCAAAACCCTAGTTTCATAATTCAAATTCATGAGTTGGGGATTTTGGGCACAAGGATGGAAGAAACCCATTGCTAAATACCCACATACCTTGCTAGAAAATTGCCCACTTGAATGGAAAAGAACTAGGAGACTTGACTTGGAGTTTGGAGAGTTGAGCTTGGAGGATCTTTTCCTGATTCGAAGCTTTCCTTAATCAAAGTGAAGATAAATGGAGACTTGGAGTGAATCCCTTGGTATGGAGCTTGAAACCCTTAACTTGAAGCTTGAGGAGATGGAAACTCCCTTTTTCTTCTTTTTAAACTTGGTTGGAAGAATGGGAAAGAACTTAGGCCAAGAGAGAATAAAAACCTTTCTAAAAAGGCTTAAAACAACTTAGTATAGGAGTTAAAAGAGTGGAAAATTACCAAATTACCCCTAGACTTAATTAAGAAAAATCTGGAAAAAGCTTGGGTTCAGGAATCACGGGTCAGTTCTACGGTCCGTCGTTTGAACCACGACCCGTGGTTCTAACCCGTGGTTCTGGCCAAGGAATCAAGTCGCAGAAGGCATTCTACAGGTCAACAGGATGGATCCGTAAATGGATGACGGGTCGTTATCTGGACTCGTCATTTTAAAACTGAAATTTTAAGTTGCAGATCTGTTTTGACGGGTCGAAAGTACGGACCGTCGTTTCAAACGACGGTTCGTCATTCCCGTTCGTAATCCCTGGCAGCACTGCAGTAAAATATCTATAACTTTTTACTCCGGACTCAGATTAATACGCGGTCAGTGGCGTTGGAAAGAAGACTCAAAAATATTTAATTTGGTGGGTACTAGGCCACCTAACTCTTCATAGTTTAGGAGAAATAATCGATTGAAGTTGACCCTAGTTTAGTCTCATAAGAAAACTCATTTGGTTGAGGTGCTTTCAACTTATCTTGGTTATAGGAGTCTCTTATGAACATGATTCGCATCCAAAGCACTCACCACACTAGGAAAAAGATCATTATACTCATGGAAAAAGGTTCGGGTATTAGCTTAGGATTTCTGGGGTGTTACAGCTAGTGGCAGCCATAAGACCCATAGCATATGTGCATACCTTTTGCTTTGTTTTGTATTATGGTATTGCTTCTATGAATTTTGAATTTGACTTAGTTATTGTTGAATTGACTTGAAAGACTATTTGTTAGTAATAACTTCTATGAATTAGATGTTGGCGGTATATTATGTGGTCCTTGATCGAATATCTTGTTAGGTTGATAATTGCTGGGTAAACTAGGGTAGTGGGTAATGCCTTACCACTAAGCAATGTTATGTAAGTAAATGCCAGATATTAATAAAAGGAAGTTAGTAGAGACTAGATGATATCCTTGTTCTAGAATGAGGAGTAGACGATCGGAGATGGGTGAGGAAGCACTTATAGGTGATTAATTAACGAACTATCTCATCGTATGTTGAAATGGTTGTATTCTGCTTAACCTTGATTTCTAAATATGATATTATGTAAACTAATCATGGTCGATCGATGACACCTACTAGTACGTGTGGTTGTACTGATGCTACTCTTGCTACACCTATGATGTAGATGTGTGATAGGTTAATTAAAGTTCAAGCTTGGATTGAAGAGTCTCCATCAGTAACTTTCATTCTCTATCCTTCGACGAAAGTTGTGTCTTTCATGTTGTCATGTCCTTGCCTTAGTAGCTCTTGTACAGGCTTAGACTAGGTCTTGGGGAAAATTATAGTAATTGGTAAAATTGGCAGTCCATGTATTATTTACCATTTAATGAATATTGAGATTTTCAAACCATTGTTTCTATGCCATTACATTTGGAATTGCTAACAAGGAAATTTCACATGTTAAAGATTGGGTGATTTAGGGTTCTCCTACCTGGATAGGTTAGAGTAGGTGCCCGTACGATCTCCCATATTTGGGGTCCTGACAGCATGTCACCGCAGATATCATGTACGACCTATATGTCTATTATACAAATGTACCTTGTGTCATATGTCAACTTGAATCCTTCAATTTTGGTTCTTCCAATTTATAAGAAACTCCACCCTTGTGCAACAACTCAACATTTAGAGAGTTACTCATATTCAACGGATCAAACCTTAGCACGAAGATTTGAGGTGTTACAATATACTCCTATGAGATCATTCATCCTCGAATAACGTTCATGGATAGAAGTAAAACTAACTCAAGGATTTTCGAAAAGTTTTGGTAGAGTTTTCTTCATAAATAGGACTATGCCAAAATTTTCAAGCATCTGTCAGCTAACAAAAATAATGCACAAAACCTTCATTGGACATCACAACATACATAATCATAAGGGACAATGTAGTAAACATAGATGTGGCTCCTCGTGGACTTTCATTACATGGAAGGAGGACTTCTCCCATAACTTACCATTTTTTTCGTTCATCAACATTAACATTGTTATCATAACCTAACATACATAAGATTTTGAGGAAAGGAATTGTAGGCACTAAATAACATGAAACATTTAGACATAATATAGACGTAACATGAGTATATTGAACATGAATGACATGAGTAGGATATGAGTTCATGGAACATAGAATGAGGATAAGACTTTTACCTTAGGCATTTCATTTTCTTCTTGTTCAAGGAATAAATAAGAGTATTTTGATTTTATATCTTCTCCATCTCTCGTATAGACTTTTCAACGTCTTGATTTTTTCATAACACTTTTATGAATTCTACTTTATTTGTCCTAAACTTGCAAACTCAGAGATCAAGGATAGCTACTAGGACCTTTTCTTAAGTCAAGATTTCTTTAATATCTACATTCTGTATAGGGACAAAAAAGGAAAAATCTCCCAAGCATTGTCTCAACATGGACAAATGAAAAACTGGATGCACAGAAATGACTTTGTAGGCTATTCTAGCTCGTTGGCTAGATGCCTAATTTTGCAAATGATTATGTATAGACCAATGTATCTAAGACTAAACTTCCCTCTTTTTTTCCTGAACTGTATAACGTCTTTCATAGTGAGACTTTAAAGAACACCCAATCACAATATTTAATTCTAGATCTCTACGTCGCACGTTCAAATATGACATCTTGCAACTTTGATCCATCTTCAATCGTTCTTGAATCAGTTGAAACTTCAACATAGCCTTATGAACCAATTCTGCTCCTAGTAGTTTATCCTCACTAAATTCAAATCATTTTTACAAGAGACCTATACTTTCGCTAGTACAGGGCATCATATGGCGACATCTTGATATTGGCATGATAGTTATTGTTATAAGAAAATTCGATAAAAGAAAAATGATCATCCAAAAATTCATCCCTCTTTCTCTTCATCTTTTCAAATTTCAAATGCGCAATATCCTTGATTTGGCTACAAGATATACATATTCTTCACATGCAATTATGTTTGCACTAAATGCTCTGAAAACATGTGTTTGACCCGGTACAAAAATATATGTGAAGGAGGAAAACCTAATTCTTCAAAAAATAACCAAAGAGCAGCTAGAATAGCTAGACGTGGTCAACCTATCCCCCTCAGAGTAAGAAGGGACCCAACAATATTAGGATTCTTAATCTAACCACTGATAAAGGTTAAGAGGGCTAATATAGGGGCATGTGTAAATGTATTAACACATGATACATAACATAAAAATAATTCCTCTTATTGAAAGCCTATAAAATGGAGTTCCAGTGTACATACAAAGAAGAAGAAGAAGAAGAAAGGCTGAAAAGTGAAAAGTGAAAAGTGATGAAAATGAAAAGTGAAAAGGGATGAAAATGAAAAGTGAAAATGTGCAAGGCGTAGTCACTATTTTTCAAAATATGAATCATACCCGTCATAAAGATTACATTACAAGCTTAGAATTTTTTTTTATGTGATCTCAATAGTCTTTCAAAGATAGTGTCAATAAAAAATAAGGACAAGCCTAATAAATATGCATGTGTAACATATGAATTTATTGTAAGTGTAAGTGTTTTTTCCTCTCTTTTGTCTCTTTGTTTCATAATATGTGTTGTTTTGGGACATTATTTTGATTTTTGTGAGGACACTTGAATAAAAGTAGTTGAATGACTTAAGTTTCCAAACTGTGTTTCATGTATGCATTATATTATTAGTAAAGTATATTGTTACAAATTAAGGATACATAATTAGTGTTGTCAATCCAGAGTGAATCAATACGTTTTAAAAAGCTGTTAAATCAAGGAACCAAAAAATATTATTTTGAAAGTGAATGATGGTAGAAACTCTTTAAAACCATTAGAGGACAAAGGCTTTAAGTTGAGATGTTGATGTGTCTTGAAGTTAGGACTGATCTTATATCTTTTACTTAAAAGTTTTATATACTCTTATATCAAGATGACCAAAAGAAGGAAAAGATAGATAACAACCAACAATTAGTAGCTTGCTTTGTTTTGATAAGTTTCAAAATTGAAATTCTTATTAATAACTACTCAAAAATTCTTAAATTTAAAACTATTTACATCATTGGAAAATAGACTTAAATCATTAATTTGGTACGTAGATACTCAGTTGAGGTATTAGAGCCTATTTGAATTTTAAGTCAAAATAATAAAAATAAGTCAATTTTAACTTTTGACTTTTAAACCAAAGAGCAAAAGTCAATCCCAATGAGCTCTGAGACTTAATTCTGAATTTTTCCCAAGATGCTACATGAACAATTAGTACGAGACAAAGAAAGCACTTCATTTGACTGAGATGCACCACTTAATAATTCTTGTGAAGCCATCAGTTGGTATCTTACTTTTATTTTTTTGCTAAAAATTTCAGAATTGAAATCGTTATTAACAATAACCCCAGAAATTCTCAAATTCCAAACTGTTTACGCCACAAGAAGGTAGATTGAAAGATCATCATTATTTGGTATACAATCCATCACGTAATTCTTTATAAATGAAGTGTTATACTCGTTTAAAATATTAAAAATAATTCAAAAAAAATTAGTAGACGATATTTTACTGACATGAAGTATTGAATAAAAATGTAGAGGCATCTGAATGCACAAGGACGCTAGTAAATAGTGTTAGTGCCAGAATCTCCCCCCCCCCCCCATTTCATTATTGGCAACGTACAGCGCTGAATACACTATTGACAAAGCGCACCAGAGACTCTAATTTATTGCCTTGTTCTAGACAAACAGATCAATAACAAAACTGTGTGGAGTTGGGATTAAAAAAATGCTCAGTGGAAGGAGAAGTCGTTTAATTAAATAGGCTCACGGAGAAAGCTATGACTAACAATCTTCCACTGCCCTCAATACACCATATATGGTGCTCACCTCATCACAGCATTTATCTATTTATTAGAAAACTAATTTGACTACTTGATAAAGCAAAAGAATTGAAGAGGGCATCAGTGTGTGTAACAATCAGATCATTGATAATTAAATCTCACTGAAATCCGCTAAGATAATTTAGGTTATCATCATAAGCCCCACTCTAACTTGAAATACAACAAGTTTAACATTCATTAAATATAGATTAAATTCCTTCAAACAAAATTATAAGAATACATTTAATCCATATGGGTTAGAAGAAAAGGATTAAAAAAACCCAAAATGAAAAAATAATAAAGAAGAGTGTGCTCAGACAGCCAAGGGTTTGTCTTCAACCATTAAGGGGTTTGAAACCCCCGGGATCAGAAACTCTAGTCCACAAATTGCTTCATCACCGCACACAATTTTATCAAACACGATCAACAAGAGGATATTTAAGATAGAAAAAGAAAGAAGGAAATAAAGAAAAGATAAGAGATTTAATAAAGGTATAAGAAGACATGGCTTTCCCCAGACCACACAAGGGGGATTTCACTGAGGTATGTTGTAATAAGAGGACATGGCAGTCAGCATATGAAGAATAAGCTGATGAAAGAAGACGCACAGAGGTAGATTATATAGAATTTGATGGTGCTTGCTGCTAGGGTTACAACTAGGGTTCTTGATGGGCCTGCACAAATTTGACCTTCCTCTTCCTTTTGGACTCAATAAGGCCCATTCTCTATTTATTTCTGCACATTGTCCTCCCTTAGTTTCAAAAAAGAATGACCTATTTTTCATTTAAAAAATAATGATTATTAAGATTCAAAAGTTTTTTTTATTTTTTTAAATTTCGTATTAAGTTAAAACAGATGATCTTTTAAAAGGGACGAAGGAAGGAAGTATACTATAGTCAACCATCTCTTTGATTGTCTCGTATGTTTAAATATTTTTTGATTTTTATAGTAATCGATTGTCACATACTCATAATAATATTTAGATATTATTTGAGTGTAATAGATGAAAAAATGCACAATATTTTTTTTTTTTTTAATGTTATAAATGTTGTAAAACTATGTGGATGACCATGTGGCCATTCATTGTACCTAACTCTTATGTCCAAATAAATGAGGCCAACACACTATAAAAGACTTATTTCTTCAAGTTTTAAGGCCGATATATACCCCTCTTCTTGAAATATGAAATACATCAATAATAGAGAAAATACACTACTACTACTACTCTCTTTTTCTTCTTATCATTTAAGTAATAATATATTGCCTTTATTTTATAACCACGAGACTCTAATCTTCAAACTCCGATCCGAGTTATATTTTAATCTCTTCTACCGTGAGTATGTTTACTACTGCTTATCGTTTTCCTTCATAATACTTGTATGTCTGAGAACATATGTACTAATAGAAAGGTTTGATACTTTTACTTTCTCCACATGCTTGTCACATACTAACATGCACATGAGAATGTTATTCATGATATTGTTTACTATAATAAGTATCATTTTTCTACACATACTTTGATTATTCATTACTGAGTCAAAAAATTTAGCTTAGCAAATTAAAATTGAAATCTTTTAAAGTTGTTGACTAATCTTGAATTCTTGTTCTTTATAAAGATTATGTGTATAACTTACAGTATTGAAATAAGAATTTGGTAAATGCAAGTATTAGATGATTTTGAGAAATAAAGTTGGAAATGTTATAAGATTAACTCGGTGACTAGTTCGTGAAGGTGGTATATTTTCTTCTCTACTGTTGATTGAATTATTATATTTTAACTAGCTGAATTCGGTCACTAAAGTTGATATCTTTTTTACTATTTTTAAGATGAATATTATTAAATTATATTCCCCGGGACTTTTGAGGAAGTGATCATTTTTGCACAATTTATGAAGTACAATCCTTCACAACTATTTGATATATAAATGATGAAATTCGAGGAGTTTAATAATTTATTTTAATTATTTGTAACATTTTAATGTGAAGCTCTTAATAGTGCAAATTGAAAGAAAAATTGCACATGTAATGCAATAAGGTTGTCAACTTGTCATTTCTTTTACTGTGAGACCAACCACATATTTGTTCAAGCGAAGTTTATTGGCACAAGTAAGTCAAACTTACATCCTTGAGATACAAAGTCAAGTTAATATCAGATCCATTAGATTGTTGATTTTCAAATATTTGAAATTTTGTAAAGCTATTGTGTTCTCTATAGTTAAAACTATAAACTGAGGTAATTAGCTTGGTTCGTAGAACACTAAATCTTGGTGATGAGAATGTTACAATAAATGAAGATTACTAGGGATGATTATATTTCATATGTCTTGTTGAAATTTAATACACTTATACATATAATTATAAAGTGGTGATATTTTAAAGGTTTTAAGGTGAGTTTTATTACACTTTAGCCTATTATGCTATTGATTGAGGATAAGACGATGGCTTCAAGTACCATCGCACCAAGAGAGTAAGACATCGAGTTAGAAACTCGGTGCACCATGATGATAAAATATTGGGTTTGAGTCCCATTAATTATGACCTAATACGCCTTCATATTGATAAGACGTTGGATTCAAGTACCAATGCACTATATATTGATGATATAATGATGACTGGGCAAAAAAATGTGCTCTTGATAAAAAAATTATGAAATTCGTCCCACTAAATTTGCTCCATTCCCTGAAGTGAATGTGGTAGCAGTAAATGAGAAATCTGAAAGATGATAAAGTAATTATTGTGGTTGTGAAGGTGGACGTGACAAAGGACAAAATGATAGTAGTCATCATTGTGACAATTATAAAAGAAAGAACATTATGATTTCTCAAAATGATCCTTCAAAAGTGAGGTAATCTTTATAATCAATTTGGTATGCAAGGCATTGGGCACTCAGTTATAGTGCGATCAAATTTAATAATTTTATAAATCCTCCATCAAAAGAAAGGAATATAAAATGAAGACACTTAACCTTTCAAAGTGATAATGAGGTGAGTCATATAAATATGACAAATGATAATGTATGGCAATGGGCGTAAAATAAAATTTATGAAGAGCATACAATGAATTAGTCCATTCCTTGAAGAGAATGTGACTTGTGATAAGTATGGTTGTTCGCCCATTTGATAATAAAGTATATGAATAAAATCATGGTTATGTATGATTGGATAAGTACCACAACTCACCTCTACGGGAGGTTTGAGAGAATAAAAGGAAATATTTTGATATAAAAGGTCATTTGGTCATGTACTTAGTGTACATCATAAATATTGTAGCATGTCTTATCATGAACTACTGAAAAGTAAAAGCAAGAATCACTCTTGCCGATAAATATTTTGACTGTGATCTAAATAAATATTATTGTGTAATTGCACAAATTTATCATTGATCGTGTACCTATGGTATATCAAAATAAATTTTGCCCATTTTTATAGAAAGAAAAGAAAATTACTAAAGGCAAAAGTATAGTGAGAAAAAGATCTTGCTTATAGAATCATGGCAATGATAATATAATTTTCTCCTTGAAAGAGATGTTCACCATACGAATGGTATTATGAAATATGTGGTGGTACACAAAATTAATTAAGAGCTCCAGAAGAGCTAACATATTACTATCAGAGGAATGAAATTATATATAATATTGGAATTATAGTAAGTATCAGACGAAACTTTTTAGTTTCAAAGGCATTGAAATTATATTGAGACTGTAAATTATAGAAAGATTTTATATCTTCATATTACTACAATCAAAGCGAGTTATAAATATTTACGTAAAAAGGTTACCCACCTTCTCCTCATTTTTTGCAGTACACAAATATAAGCATAGTGATGAAATCACATGCGATAGTAAACTAACAGTTTACAGAAAATATATCAATTGGCATAATCGGTTGACTATTCTGGTTCAAATGTGATGCAAAATAATTGAGAATTGATGTGGTTATATATATTGAAGAAATAGAAAGTTCTTCACGAATTCTCTTGTGCTGCTTGTTCTCACAATAAATTAATTATTGTACCAGCTAAAGTTGGGATTGTATTCTCTGAATTATTAAAACGTATAAAAAAGGTGAATATGGGCCCGTTCACCTGCCATGTGGATCATTTATTATTATATAATTTTAATAGATACATCTATGGTATGATCACATGTGCTTTGATATCAACTTGCGATTTAATTTTTGTAAGATTATTTGCTCGAATTGTTAAATCAAGAGCACCGTTTCAAATTATAAAAAATATATTGATAATGCTGGTTTATATTCAAGTTGGTTTAGCATAAATTATATGCCTCCAATTAGTGTTAAACTGTTGGTTATGAGAACAAAACTCTCAAATAAAGTTTGGTATGAGTTATGTAGTAGCACTTGTATGCATCAAGCCAATAAGGTTCCCCTATCACAAATGGTTCAAGGTCAGGAACCAGATAATTCTCATCTAAAGGTTTAAATGTGCGATATGATTTAATTATTCCACCATAGTGCACAAAGATGAGTCCCCAAATAAAATTGGGATAGATGTTAAATTTTTTAACATTAGGGGGAGATATGATTAACAGCTGAAATGGATGGAATGAATTATCTAGATCCTCGTAAAAAAATGTGTGAACTTGAAGTTCAAGAGATAATTCAGTTGCAAAATATTCATTGCCAGATGTATTTGCTGACCCTATGGTATAATTCAGCTGTAAATGCTCTAATGAGAAGTCCTTGAAGGACAGAGTCTATGGCACACTTGAAGCGTGATAGACCAATCGATTCCAAACGTAAAACCCCTTGAACAAGGAGAGGAGAAAATGATCAAGATACTCATGATAATGAGGCAAGTGCTTTAAAAGAACACCATGACATAACACTTCATAAAACCTTGGCAAATATTCATGTACCTGAAAATGATGAAAAATAAAGAGATCTCGATGAGTTATGTCGTATTGGAATAGATATCAAATGACCGTCGACGGTATCTTTGATATAACGTAGCGTTCACCATTATAAATGGTAACGAGGATCTTGAATTTAAATATGTCATGAAATGTGAACAGATGAATAATTGGCCAAATAAAATAAGCAATTCAAGTATATTCTGTTTCACATGGTAAACGTGAAATATTTTGGATCTACAATCCAAACACTTGATGGTATAATGTCAATGGGGGTACAAATAAGTTCTTGTGTGAATGGTGAAATGAAATATAAAATTGTACTATATAAAGTACAACTTATGCCTTGTGGCATAAAGTTTTCCGCATAAGTCCTGACATTATTATATTATGTGGAGATGTGTTCTCCTGTGGTGGATGCAATTATTTTCTCAAGTTTCTTTTAATATGACAATCATGAAAAACTTGAATGCGTATAATAAATTAATTGTTATGTCTAGTTGGACAATGAAGTTTATATATAAATCCTTGAAGGATTTAAATTATCTTGAAGCATATAAAGATTTTCGAAAATTTATTACATAAAGCTTCAAATCCTTATATGGATTAAAGTGATTCCATTGAATACCCCAATGGTTATGAGATCATAAAGATCAATTTCCATCTCATGAAAATGGTTAGAACATACTAAATCTAGTGCAATTGGTGTGCTTGTTTATCTTACTATTATTATATATGGGATAATATTTTTATTAATGTGCAAGCAACATATAATTTCACTTTTATGTGAAGATATTTGAATGAATCAAATATTGATATGCTTATTATTTCTAACCAATATTGTCAAGAAATTATTGATTATGCAATGCAGGAAGACATTTGATCTACATATCATTTGATCGAATGAAAGTTATCTATTTGTAAGTGAAGGACTATTATTTGTACAAGACAATCAATCATTGATGATTTTTCAAGTCCTGTCAAGATGCTAGCAACTTTTAAAGCAACTGATTCAACACATAGGAGATGCAAGAGATTCCATTGAAAAAGGAGTTTTCAGTAATGCTGAAGACAATGCTACTTGCAAAGCTCAATTCAAAGAAGAATATATCGAAGAAAATAAAAATAAAGTACATTTCAGCAAAGTACTTTTTAGACACAATCTTCAGTAAAATTTTGAAATAAACTTTTCGCTCAAATAATAATTTGGTGAAATAGTTCACCAAGGATTGCTGATCTCGATATTTAAGAAGATGATGTACAAGATTGAAATGCATCATCTTCGAGGCATTAAGTGATGTTTTCATCAGGGGGAGTAAATATGCGCTGCACTCTTTTTTCCTTAACCAAGTTTTTGTCCCACTGGGTTTTCCTGGTAAGATTTTAATGAGGCAGCAAACCATGCGTATATTACGAATAATTATGTATATTATCGTTTACATGGACATCCAAGGGGGAGTGTTGTAAAACTATGTGGATGACCATGTGGCCATTCATTGTACCTAACTCTTATGTCCAAATAAATGAGGCCAACACACTATAAAAGACTTATTTCTTCAAGTTTTAAGGCCTATATATACCCATCTTCTTGTAATATGAAATACATCAATAATAGAGAAAACATACTACTACTACTACTCTCTTTTTCTTCTTATCATTTAAGTTATAATATATTGCCTTTATTTTATAACAATAAAAAAAATAACAAAATTATTTAACTTTAAAATCTCAGAATTACTCATATTCCCGTGATACATCATTAATAATTTTGACTCAATACAAGATGAAAAACTTTGGTCTAATTGAATACAAATATGCCAACAATAATTTGGCAGGATCGCTTCGATGTAACTACAGGTTCGTTTACGACTCATATAATCTAAGGATGGAAAGAACTTTTACGGTTCCAATCTAGCCAAATAATAACCTCCATATGGCTGACATGGGCCTTACCAGGAACACCGGACTAAGCCAAGTTCTTTCTACCCCTGGACTATACTACCTCGACCTTAGAGACATCTATACAGTCTTTGTCTCACCATATATTAATAGTTGAAGTTGTTGTTAGTCCAACACGAGTTGCTTAGCCTATCATTTAGGCTATAAAATATTTTAAAACATTTTAAGTAAAAAAAAATGAAAGAAAAATACTTTAATTGGGGATCATTCCTTAGTAACTCTCCAAAGTACAAAGCAACAACAATATTTTTATTTCAATAATAGTGGAATACAAAGAAAGTAATATCAGAAGGGTTGGCCAAAGCCTGCCTTCTAATTAAAAGAAGTGACCCTTTTATAGAAAGGATCGAGAGAAAAATCTAAAGTTCATGACGTAAGTGCTTACGTCATGTTATATTATTGGACCGATATTGAGGTTCTCTACTTTATAAAAGTTTTACAATAATTCAAAAAACATACAATAATTTTAACTTTATAAAAGTTAATGTCTTGTCTTGTCCTCTAATCTTTCACAATCTCTTTCCCTTTGGATTTGTCTGAGCTAGAAGATTCTTCTATCTGATTTCTGAACTGTTGCAGAAACGTTTCAATGTCCATTTCTTCCGTGCTATGAATACTTTGAGATTCTCCTGTTAAACAGTGGTCTTCTTCTTCATTAGAAGTGGCCATGGATATGCTGTCTGAAAATTCTATACCTATATTTTTTACTAAATATTTTTTAACTTTTTCCATATATGAGGCAAGAAGTTCAGATTTGAAAATAGTCCCTTGTTTCATCTGTAATTTTCTGGTTATATGTTTAAAAGGACTAATATTATCTTTATCCTGTATAACTTCTGTTTGGTTCTTGCTGGTCTCAATAGCCACATTGATCGAGTCTATTATCTCGCGTCCATGAAGTTTTTCCTCCACATCTCTTTGGAGTAATTTACTCCAAAATTTTGTATGAAATTTTCTTTTTAAGCAAGGAAACTGTTCTTCATTTGTTTGAACTTCTATTGTCCATTTCATTATCCATGGGATAGAAAATTGTATGAAAAAATACATTAAGGATATTCCCTTAAAATATACGTCCTCCTGCTGTAATTTTATTATCTTGGGCGAAACATCAACCCATTGAGCATATAATTTTTTATAGTCTTCTGGGAGGATATTTAGAGTTGGACCATATAAAGTCCACCACTGGCAAAACCAATTTGGCATATATTGTTTGAAAACATTTGAACATATTTTGATAAACCATGAATGCTTTTTATTAGCATTCTCATATAATAAAGCTTTATTAAAGCTCTCAATGTAATCCCAGTTATTAAACTTAACAACTATTCTTTGTTCCGGATGGGTGTATTCCCGTTCCTTCATCGTGTTGATTCCCCATTCTTCTGGGGTAAATATATTTTTTATAAATTTTTTTGAAAAGTTATAAACTTTCTTGGTATTTGCTGGGTAAAAATGCTGGAATTCAGCAGACCCGATAGATGAGAGTATGATTTCATAATGCATTCTGTATTTATATGTTGGAACAACATATGATGCCGTATCAAAATATCTCGACATGATTTGCCAAGGATCCTCTCTCCATTGTGAAACCCTTGACTCAAGAAGAAGTATTACTTCATCTTTCTCATTCTTATCATATACCTCAATGTATTCTCCTACTTCGGCATTGACGACTGCAGAATATGATGGTAGTGCATTGTTCTGAGGTTGCCTTGATTGTATAAAATTCATGAATTCTTTATACATTGGGTGTTCTGTATTAACTCCTGAGATACCTGTAGAAGTTCCTACAATGTTTGAGGCTATTAGTCTCTGGTTTCCTAACTGAGCCAAAATATTATTTCTGCTCATGGGTACTTTTCCTCTTTCTCTTCCTCTATTAGAGGAAGAACTTCCAGATGACCGCATTATCCTGTATTCAGGAAATAAAGAATTATTAACTCAAATATTCCCTAGTAAGAAAATCGGGAAGACTATTATCTGTTCCCTTTTTATAATGTATTTCAAAATTGAATGGTCCCAATAAAGCTTGCCATCTTGCAAACATTTATTTAGAAACATCATGTTTTACATCTTTATTAAAGATGAATTTAGCTGCTTGACAATCAGTTTTTATAATGAACTTTTGATTATATAAGTCCCCTTGGAATTTTAAAACACTTTTGACTATGGCTAAAATTTCTTTAGCTACAGTAGCATAGTTTTTCTGACTATTATTCCATTTCCCAGAATAGAATTGTATGATGTATTCTTGTCTTTCAGCAGGAGAGATTTTTTTTAAAATCCCCCATAGCCAATATCAGAGGCATCTGTCTCCACTATCTTTTGCCAATTCGGATTAGCCAGAGTGAGGCATGGTAGGTTATTAACCTTTGTCTTAATGTGCTTGACTGCTTTTGTATGATTATCAGTCCAAGCTTTAGGACTTTTTCTTAGTCTATCATATACTATAGCCGTGTTTTTAGATAGATCCTTTATAAAAGGAGAAATGTAATTTAAACTTCCCAAGAAACGTTGAAGCTGGGTTTTATCAGTAATAACGTTAGAAAATTTAGAGGCAAATTCAATACTTCTCTGAATGGGAATAATTTATTCTTTTTCAATATTATGACCTAAGAATCTAACATTGATTTGGAAAATATGCATTTTTGGTCTAGATATAGCCAAACCATTTTGAATAATAATTTTCTTAAATAGGTCAAGATGTTTAAAATGTATTTCTAAGGTTTTTGAGAATACTAAAATATCATCTATATATACAATGATAAAATTGCTAAAAGGGTTAAAAATATCATTCATAATTTTTTGAAATTCAGAAGGGGCATTTTTTAACCCAAAGACATAACATTTCACTCATATTGTCCCATTGGGACGTTAAAGGCTGTTTTATAGTTATCTTTTTCAGAAATTTGAATTTGCCAATAACCTGATTTTAAATCAAATTTTGAAAATATTATAGCTTCATGAAGTCTATCTAATAAATCTTTTTTATTGGGAATAGGATATCTAATCCATTTTAAAACTTTATTTAAGGGTTTATAATTTATGACAAGTCTGGGTACCCCTCTTTCTTGCTCTGCTTGCTTATTAACATAGAAAGCAGTGCAAGACCATGGAGATTTTGAGGGCCTTATTAATCCCTTTTGAAGAAGAGTATCAATCTCTCTTTTACAGAAATCTAAATATTCTGAATTCATTTGGCAAGGTCTTGCCTTAGTGGAAATAGTATCTTCAGAAAATTCTCCCTCATAAGGAAGACTTACCACATGTTTTTTCCTTTTCCAAAATACATTTGGGTGATCTCCACATATCTGTAGTGAGAATTGATTCTTTAAAATCTCAATCTTTCCTTGGATTTTAGGATTTTGTAAAGTCTCTTCTATGGTAAGACTACAAATCTCACTTTTAAGAAAATCGATTTGTTTATTTTTTAAAGAAATCATATCTTTAACTTCATTAACGAATTTTGAGAATGGTTGAGATATACAATCTATTCTTATTTTTCTTTCTTCAAAAGTACCCGTTATTCCAGTCTCATCCTAGAGAGTTATGGGATAAATATGCCAGAAAAAAGGCATTCCTAAAATAATTTCGTTAGAAATGTTTTTTTATTAAAACACAACATTCAGGCATACATATATTATTTGTACATATATATGCTTTAGAAATTTTATATTCAATATCCATTTTATGACCGCTAGCATTTCGAAGACTATGAGTAGTTTTCTTAAAATATCTTGACGAAATTAATTGTCACGACCCAATTTCTCGGTCATGATGACTCCTACAATCCCCCAGTAGGAGAACCAATCCCCGTAGCCCAGGACAGTTAGTAATGGGCTACTATCTAACAAATAAGTGGAAGAACAATTTAATAAGCAAAAGTAAGGGAACAAGATGAAGAGAATAGATAACATGAATATATATATACATATGCAGAAACTAAACCAAACCCCAAGACCTGGTATCATAGTATAGAGACAGAACTACATACATGGAGTGCAAACGATCCAAGATAATATATACAGATGTCTCTGAATGGTAATAGAGTACATAAAGCAGAAGATAAACTAAAGCTAAGCTCCGATCGCCAAGAGCTCACCCTCAGTCTGAAGTAGTCCCCAACAGATCTCCAAGCATGAATCACAGCGATCTAATGGCGATGGCCCACGCTAGGATCTGCACCAAAAGATGCAGGGGGTAGGGTGAGCACCATATGCGAAGCATAAGGTACCCAGTAGGTATCATAGGCCGACTAGGCACATATAAGATAAAAGCGTAGTAACAGACAAAATAGAAGCAAGTAGTCACAGAAATAAATGAAAGGTACACAGAAACTAGCCCAGAGGGAAATCAACAGAACCACATGTGAGGTCAGCAAGCCGAATATATACACCATAGGCACAGGGGAAAGTAAGAAACAACGCACCTGGGGTCCTTGCAATAACAGTGTATACATAATAAGTTTACGAAATGGGCGGTATACCGGTAACCTCAAGTGTAAGAGGAAGAGGGAAAGAGTAATGATAGGCATGCTCAGAGATAAGAATCAAACTCAACTAATCATATCAATCTCAAATCCAGAAACTAACAGTCTAGCAGTAACCAATTTCATACTTAACCATAACAGGGAACAATTCTGTAAGTAAATAGCAAGAGTCTACCTACAGTCCCCCGGCCGCCCATACAACCGAGGAACACAAACAAGTGAAAAAAAACCCTCCGGCATCCCATACTACCGGAGCGTACAATCAACAAACAACAAACAAGGGTGGAGCCTCAAACAATGAATGATATGATGCATGAAGATCTCAAGTGAAATGGTATCTCTGTATGTACCTCCTCCGGTGCCGATCCGGCCCAGCAGGTAGGTTCCATGAAAGGACACTGCCCGTATACCTCTACTCCACCGTATACCCTTCCTCCGGCACACGCAGCCCGAAGCCCCAGGCCCGGATGGCAAGGTCCATGGAGGTCCCTGACCCCATACTAAATCTCAGTATCAAAACATGTCATCCGGAAGCAAGTCCGGGTTCAAGATAGAGACCCAGTCTCGAATATGCATGCCCAGACCCTGTCCAGGACTAAAGTAGTGGAAAAATATCTCAAAAACCCCTCCAAGGGTGCCCGAGCATAACCGGGTCTAAACAGTAGAAAGTCATCTCAGGTGCTCGGTCCGACCGAGGCTAAAATCATCTCAAGTAGCAAGAAAACTCAACTAGCACCCCGACCCTGCCGAGTCTAGCGTTAATCGTAAAACTGGTGATATAAATAAAAATTTTACCTTCTTTTACCCAAGAATATTCACAAGTTAAATCAAACCATTTCCAATTCATTTCCATAAAAAATGGGCCCCCGGGGCCATGCAAGGTTTAGAAAATAGTGCCAGTAGGCCCGAAGCAAAAACCGTTGTGGATATAACCTCTTTATATGCATAGAAATGGTATGATCAAACACAATAGCTGCCCAACAGCTCACAATCAACCTATCGACCCTGCACAGGTCCATAGCTACTCAGCAAGCATAACCAGCCTAGAAGGATAATTCTATGCCCGGGACTCGCGGACATTCCCAATATCCCACCTTCTATGTTCCAGAGTCAACAAGGCCTCACAGGACCACAAAGGTAAATAAAACATATCGGCAAGTACTACAAGCATTGGAGGAACAAAAGTAGGCGGACATGAATAAAACGGTCAAGGTCTGTGGTACCAACCTAATAATCCAACCCAAGGATACCAGCTAGTATAATTTTATCCGATATATGCTAAGTCTAGGGAGTCTAAACCATAACCTACCTGTCGTCCGACGACAAGCTTCTAGGACGACGATGTCCAAGCTCGAACCACTCCAAGAAGCTCCAAAATGACAAAAATACCCTCCAACGAACGTCCGAATGCCCGTAGTTCCTTCACAAAAATTGTTCCTTACGTCCTAAGCTTCGCAAACACTATATATACGCAGCTTATACTCACCTATAAACAGTTCATAATTAATCTTAAATCGGCAGATTTCCCAAAAGAATCATAACTTGACGAAACATCCGTAGAACTTCATAAAAACGATCATAAAAGAGCCCTGAGATGGTTACCTTAGCAAACCAAGTGTAAATATTGAATAAACACCAAGAAATACCAATTCCTATCTTTTGAAACCAGCTCTAAATGTGGTTTATCGAAGGGGAAAATGGCTGCCACGCGTAGAGGTCGCGTTTCTAGGCACGAGGGCAAACTTTACCGATAGAAATCACCAAAAACGCACCTTGATCACTCAAGAACTCTCTTGGAACCCTTCCTTATGCTTTCTCACTGTTTCAAAACTGAAATGGCGTTTTAAAACGTGAAGTTGAGGTTTTAAATTGATTTTGACCCGACCCGGTTCGCGACCCGGTTTCTGCCAGACAGTCTGCGGTAAATAGTCATAACTCTTTTCTCCGAGATCAGTTGGACGTGAGGTTTTGTGTGTTAGAAACTAGACTCGAAGACCTTCGATTTGGTATTTCGGGGGACTTCTAACTCTTTATATATTGAGAGAAAAGCTCTGAAACATTTGACCCAAAGTTCAGAAAATTTATTAAAGAAACTTACGATAACTTTTGCCGATTTGCTTGAATTCAAAACTTATCATACGACCAAACAAACGGCCCCGGGCACCGAACTACCGGTCCCAACAAGCCTTAAATGACTTGGGGCCGCTACAAACAAGCTCTAACGGTACAAGAAAGGCGAAAATGCATAAATGGCCGGAAGGGTCATTACATTAATCCTTCTTGAATGCAATTTAAATCAGCTCCGCTATCAATAAGAGCAATAAAATCTTTTTTTAAGTTATAATCAATAAAAAGAGTTATTTTTGCCAAAGGTTTATGAGCTGTAATTAGCTCGATAGTTTCTAAAAATAAATTCTTATTATTTGTAAATTCATTAGGGATATCAGGAAGAATATCTTCAGGAATATCAGAGAGATTATCTTCAACCACAACCTGTTTTCCATTGTCTTTATTTTCTATATAACTAATTCTTTGTCAAGAATCATATTATGATTTTTCAGAGAAGATATTTCTTTTTTGAGATTATTAATCTCCTCAATCAAGTCTTGAATTGTAGTGGGAATATGATCCCTTTGAGACCTAAGTCTTAGTTGTCTCCTTACTTCTGCCATGGTATAAGCATTATGATGAGCGGGATTTTCTTTAGGAATTCTAGTATTACTAGTGGAGGTGCTGGTATTACCAATTTTGTCAATAATTTGGGATCTTAACGTTGGATCATCAATCATCTTGAGAATTTCCATCCAATTATCATTACTGATGACATTGATATTTAAGTCTTTGAACTGAGAATACAACTTATAGAATTCATCCTTGTCCTTATTATCACAAGGTTGACCAATCTGGCAAGATGTACATTCTTCCTCAGATGAGGACATGTAGTCTTCTTCATGAAGAACTTTTAGGTCTTCACTTGTAGAGGATTCCTCTCTGTCACTATTGTTTTGGCTAGAATTTTCCAAAGAAGAATTAAGGAGGATTTTATATAAAGAATCCTTAATATTTTTCTCTAGGTCAAGGTTTTTAATCTTATCCTTAACCTTACAATCTCTTGCATAATGGCCTATTCTACCACATTTGTGGCATGCATTTGATTTATTATTCTTATAAAACTCCTTTTTCCCTTTATAATCCATTTTTCTCTTTTCACGCTTGTCTAAGCGTTTCTTTTTTCTGTACTGCCTATGAGACTTTTCCTTAAAATCTTTTTTTCCTCTATGTCTATTAGTCTTTTTAGAGGATTCAGGCATATCGATTGCGTATTGTTCACAAAATTCTCCTAATTGTTGTTTCTCATTTAAATGATATCTTTTAATTTGTTGATTCAACTTGATCTCATTGCACAAAGAGAGACCTTCTTGGGTGCAAACACTTATAAGTTTTCCATAAGTATATTCATCGTAATTAATACTCACCCCATCTCCTCTAAGGGCCTTCCTAACTCTTTCTGCAAATAAAACAGGGAGTCCGTCTATAAACTTGGATTTCTAATGAGAGCTATTACACTCGGGTAATTCCATAATTCTGGATAGGAAAACATCCTTGTACCATCTAAATGATGTAAGGGTTTTACATATAAGATTTTGGAGCATAGTCCTAATGGTTTCACTATTATCTGACCATCTACCAGAAAAATGCTCTATAATGGTTAGGACCAAGGTGTAGACTACATTTGGAATCATTCCATTTTCATCCTTAACAGCATTTAAAATGGCTATACGTTGGGATTCTGAGAGATAATTATCCCACCACCCCTTTAATTGGCCTGTAAATCCAGCAATAATCATGTTAGCTGTATCCTTTTCAGAATTCTTGTTGGCCTTGCAAATCGTACTATACATAAAATTCTATGAGCCAAAGTATAAATCTGTCTATCAGTAAAACCATCAATATTCCATTCATAAATTTTTGTCCCACTAAAACTATTAGAGACGTAATATTCTTGCTCTTCATGAAGGATATCTTGAGGAGTCGGCCTAGGATAATAATACATCCTTTGGACTGGTTTTCTAGCATGTTTTTCTGAGATTTTGTTAATCTCATTTGGAATAGTATTCCTATCAGTGGCCTCACTTTCACTTAGTTGGATGGGATTAATATTTAACCCCTGGAACCTTTATTGAAGCAATCTTTCAATATTATCAAGCTTTGATAATTTAAAGTCCTTAATTTCTGGAGGGGGTTGGATAGTAGGAGTAGCCTTCTCCTTTCCTTTATCAGGGATTTTTGACTTCTCTAATTCAGAACATAAATGACTAATTTTATCATGTAAAGAAAGAATATGTTCTCCTAAAATACTCACATATACATTCGTATAATTGTTTTGTCTTATTAAAATTTTAACATGCTTAGAAGTAATAAGAGCAGTGTCATTATCATCAAACAGCTCTGTAAATGCAGTAAAATATACAGTTTTATTAACTTTTTCAATTTGAAAAGACTGTTGAGGAGGTAGGAGAGATTTGGTAATTGTACCATCAGATAATTTATAATCTTGTTCTAACATAGAAATATAGTTATAAACATATTTCGTCATAAACCATGGTACAAAAGCTTTAGCTTTATTTGCTTTAAAAAGATCATTATAAAAATCTTCTTGAAAGAATGTTTGTTGATTATTATTAAAAATTTTGAAAAACCATTTTCCAAATGGTTTACATGGATAGATCAGACTTATTGATTTTAGACCGGGATCGCCCGTAAGAAAGAAAATTTCAAATAAATTTTTTCAAGATGGTTGTTATTGTTATAAGTAAAAAATTATTATAAAAAGGTAAAATATATCATAATAAATCGATTCGTGAAAAAATTAATTTTTATAGTGAGACCAAATTAATAAACAAAGTCCAGTCATAATATTATGAAACTGAATCCATAGGAATTGAGAAGTGTTATTATATAATAATAATAATATTGTTACAAAGCGGTCTTATTATACTTCTATTTACCAGCATCGTTTGACTTTTATTACTTTATGTTTCATTTTATGTGATATAAATATTTTTGGTATGCTTGTAGATGACATATTTTATAAATAATACTTCCTTCGTTTCAATTTGTTTGACCTAATTTCCTTTTTAGTACGTTTAAAAAAGAAGGTTTCTTTCCTTTTTTAGTAACTCTTCAATTTCAACTTTTCATATAGCATGATTAGACCACAAGATTAAAGGGTATTTTGGTACATTTGACATATCTTTAATTTTTAACTACAAAATTTAAAAGTCTTTTTTACTTTCTTAAACTCCGTATCAAATTAAATTAGGCCAAGCAAATTAAAACGAAGAAAGTACTTAATTTTGAATTTTACATTTTCCCATTAATTGAGATCACTTGTTGAGACCCTCAATCACCGCTCATTTAGAATGAAAAGATGTGAAACTCTCATCATTATTCATTTAAAAAAAATATTGTGATGTTTTACATATATTTCACTTACATATTAGAAGTTTTTTTTAATTACTTAAATTTTATAATCAATTGAATATCATCACAAAAAATAAAACTTGGGAAATAGGTTCTATGTCACGACCTAAACCGCCGCGAGTGGCAATCACCTGAAACTCCCGGATGAGCGAATCCATTATCACCCCAACACTTAGTAAATCTAACAGCTCAAATCAATTGCATTAAAATAAACTATCGTTCATAACCCAAAAATACTAAACAATAAGATCCTGTGAAAATACCCCTAAACACTAGAAGTCATCGTACCAAAACATCTACTAATGTTTAAAACGGAGATGCAACCCCAAAAACAGAGAGTTAAGTCCGAAACAAGTGGACTAATACTAAACTGGAAGAAAAAAAATGGTAGCCCGAAGGAAGCAGCTCACCCTTGAAATCTGAAATCGTTGGAACTATATCTGAGGTCGAGTCGGAGCCGCTGGAATATGTCCAGCACTCACAAAAAAAAAGTAAGTGCAGAATCAGTACACAATCACAGTGTACTGGTAGGATCATCGGTCAACTCCAAAGATAATATATAAATAACAAATCAAAACTGAGTAAAATAGTACAAACATGTAAAAAAACCAGTAATATAATCCCAGACTCTCAGTCTACCTTCTAACTGGGAGGGTTGTTTTCCCAGTTTTTAAAAGGTTTTGCTGTATTTCCTTATAAAAAGATGTTTTCTGAAACATGTTGTAAGTATTGTCACGTATTAAAATGATATCATTATATTGTTATACTTTGTTTTACGCAAGCACCTGTTGGATCAGGTGGTAAGGGTTCATCTATCTAGGTGGTTAGAGTAGGCCCCCGCACGGTTCGGTAGTTGGATCATGACAAGTCTACCAATAACGAACCTACTAGAATTTAATATATAGATACAAATACAAGAAATTTACCAAAAGAAAAGTCATTCAATGACTAATGAAACTAAGTGATTTTACATCTAGGCAGTAAAATTACCAACATACTAATATTGGGATCTTCTTAAACTTATTCAAGTAACTTGCATTCTTTCTTGTATGCAACACCAATATTTTCTCCCAACTTTATCGAAAGAAGAGCAACCTGTCAAGAAAAATAAAATCTAAATGTGCTTTTATATCGACTCTTAAATGTTTGCGGAAAGTAAGAGTGTAGATCCTGATTTAGATGGATGGGTGGTCCTTAAAAAAAGGTAATTTTCCCACAATGCAAAAGAATGTCTTCAAAATTGAACTTTCGAAACAACACAGAAATTCACAAGCATACTACTAAAAATCTCTAAAGTCTACTATAGTTCAAACTTGTATTGTACCTACATATTTAAATGGGAAATTGTTGAGTCAAAAATCATAGTTTTGTTTCATGAAATTCAAAAAATCGGCATTGTTTTTCTAACACAATTATATATTATTGACATATATGACTTTCTTAGTACTAAATACACAGAAGAGAACGAAAGAAAATTGGATTTACCTTATCCAATCTTACTTTTGCTAGTCGCATCTTCAGGAAAAGTGCAAATGCTTAAATTGTATAGCATTATGATTGAAAATTGTATTTATCTCATCCACTCTTACTTCTTTTGGCATTTTCTGTAGAGAAAAAGGTTTAAAACTTTATATCAGACTTTCAATGAAAATTGATCAAGCCTCTACCTCAACAAAGAGTGTAACACCCCAGAATTCGAACCAACCTTTAAACTTAAATTTTTGAAATTTCTAAAGTTTTTAGGGATCACAGATAGGATCACGGGCCATCATTCTGAACCACGACCCATGGTATGATCCATGGTTTGACCATCTGTTTTGCTTTCTTTCAGTCTATGAGTCACTTTATGGATCATGGTTTAGAACGATGATCCATCCTGTGACTCGTGGTCCTGATGATCAGAGGATCCTCCATAAAGGGTCCTGAAAACTATGGTTCAGTTGACGACCCATTATTTAGAACCATCGGCCATCCTACCATCCATAATTCTTGAGGATCAGAGGACCCTCACTTTCCCAGGTAAAAACCATGGGTCATAGGATGATCCGTCGTTCCATTTCACGGTTCATAGACCCGCCCGTGGTACCTGAAGCTGAGTCACTTCAGCAGTTTTTCATGCTTATTTCTCAGGGGTATTTTTGTAATTCTTCACCCTCTTAACTCCTAAGTGAGGTTATTTTGGACAATTCTAGGAGGGTTTAACTTCAACTAGCCTAAGTCTTCTCCCTAAAGCTCTCAATCAATCCAAAAGAAGAAAGGGTCTCCTTTCTCTCAAGTCCTAAGTCCATAGTTCCAAGCTCTAAGCCAAGGATTCCATCTCCAAGTCTCCAACCCTCCCACTCTAGATTAAGAAAGCTTCAAATTAGGTATGTGGGTATTCTATACGGGATTCTTTAACCCTTATGCCACAAACCCCTAATTTTTGTATGAATTTTCATGGATTTCAAATTAGGGTTCTTACCAAATTCTCTTGGGATTTTCTATAAGTTGTTTTATCATGCATCTATTATGAAATCTAATACTAAAATGTATGATTTTGCATGGTTTTTATAAGTGAACTCCTATTTCATGAATTGAAGGCTAAGTATAGCATATTTTTTCATGCATGGATTGATTTAAGCAAATTGGCATATTTTGATAGCATGACCTTAATTATTTATAAAATTACATGCCTAATCCTTCAAGCTATGAATTTAGAAAGAAGTATATTTGAATTATGGCTATGCTAAGCTTTAAGACTTATGATTTGAGAATAGCATGACATTAGATATGTCCTTATGCTTGTTAAACAGTTTTGGCATCAGATATGCCCCAATTTATATATGAGCTAAAGTATGTTTTGGGAGTAGTATTGAGTACGTAGTTGGATTGGGTTTAGCGTACCCTTAAGGTCCTGGAACTATGCGCCACCGTAGGTTATTTAGCTCCTCATATAGGTATCAGAAATTGTGATCACACCAGCTTTGCCTTTATACCGTGGCAAGGTATATTGGGTCCTCTCGATGGAGCATATACATCGGATTTTATGTAGCTCACATGGTCTATGTCAGTTAAGAGAAACTCCCATATAAATTTTTCAAGCTTTAAGTTATATGATATTTTACTTTAAAGCCTTACTTATTACTTTATGTCTTATTGCTTCAATTACGGCATTTACTATATTTTCTCCTATTATGCATGAACTCAAGTTTTAAGCATGTTTTACTACTATTTATGCATATCTCGTATACTCAGTACATTCTATAGTACTGACGCATATTGTCGTGCTACATCCTATCATGATGCAGATTCAGGTTCCCGTTTCTAAGATCGTGGCTAGAGATCTTAGGTTGCCCAGCGTTGTTTGGTGAGTCCTCATCTGTCGAGGACTAGTTATGATTCTAGTTACCTTATGTTTTGTTTCTTCAGTACTTCGAGTTAGCTAGAGTCTTGTCCTAGCAACTCATTGTGTCTATGTAGAGGCTTTTTGGACATGTCTAGATATTTATATTCTGTGTTTGGATTTGGTACTCTTAGAATTTTATCTACTAGAATTGTTTGCCTACTTCTACTATTCATTCTTTCGCTATGATTCTTTATGTATGCCTATGTTATGCCAATGCCAAGAGTTAGCTTGGGGTCATTCGTGATCTGAAGTCCCATGTTACGCCTAGGGGGTAGTCTCACTACTAAAAATAGCTCAAAAAGAGATGGATAGAAAAGCAACGAAAAGCGTCGCTCCAGAAAAGTGACGGCAAATGCGACGCTGTCCGTTGCTTTTTTTTTTTTAAATTTATAATTATTTTTTTACAAAAGTGACGCACAACGTCGCTTTTTCCATCACTTCTTTTTGCAGATTTTTGTGCAATTTTTTTTTAGAAATAATTAATATTTATTTTTTAATATAAGCGACGGACAGCATTGCAATTATTAAAAAAATTTAAAAATAATTTTAAAATAACGACGTTGTCCATCGCTTTCTTTAAATTTTAATTTATATTAAAAAAAATAGAAAAGCGACGGACAATGTCACTTTTGTCTGTCTCTTTTTGATCAATAAGTGGTCAAATTATTTTTAAAAAGCGACAGATAAAAGCGACGCTATTCGTCGCTTTTTAAAAAATATTGTGATCCAGAACGAGTCACTCCTCCATTTTTCTCTTCTCTCTTCTCTCCACACACCTCCACACCTCCACACCTCCACACCTCCACACCTCCACGCCATGTTGTTGCTGCTGCCGTCGCTGTTGCTGCCTCCTCCACCTTCAGTCACCACGCTTCCTCCTTCCTCTTTCATCATTAATTTTTGGGTTAGGGCTAATTTTAAACTTCAAAGTTAGATTTTTTAACTTTTTTTTCAATTATATTGCATTTATTTTAGGTTAATATTAGATTAAAAATATTGTTAGTTGTTATGAAGATTAGAACTTGAATTAGTAGTATTTAAAATTTTAAGTTAGGGTTTGTTTGATATTTTTTGTTATTAGCAAGTTTGTTAATTTCGAAACTTGAAATTATTTTTTGCCATTTATTTTAACTTACTGTTAGATTATGAACATTGCTAGTTGTGAATCTTGAATAATGGTTATGAATATTTTATAATTCATATAATTGAATTTGTAACTTGAATTTGATTTTAGGTTGAATTTGAGAAGTTTGAACTAGAATTTGATTTTAGAATTTGTGAGCATAGTAAATATCTTAGACTCTTGATTTTAAGTTTGAATTAGGTTCTTGAATTAAGTTCTTAAATTAATTTTCAACTTTAGGTTGTTGAATTAGGTTCTTGAATTTGATGGTTAAGTTAAAAATTTTGAATTAGTTTTTATTGTTGAATTATAATCTTGAATTAGTTTTCAACATTAGGTTGTTGAATTAGGTTCTTGAATTTGATAGTGAAGTTGGAAATTTTGAACTAGTTTATATTGGGTTATATTCTTGAATTAGTTTTCAAATTTAGGTTGTTGAATTAGGTTCTTGAATTTGATAGAGAAGTTAAATTTTTTGAATTAGTTTATATTGTTGGGTTATAATCTTGAATTAGTTTTCAACTTTAGGTTGTTAAATTAGGTTCTTGAATTTGATAGTGAATTTGGAAATTTTGAATTAATTTATATTATTGGGTTATAATCTTGAATTAGTTTTCAACTTTAAGTTGTCGAATTATGTTCTTGAATTTGTTAGTGAAGTTGGAAGTTTTGAATTAGTTTATATTATTGGGTTATTATCTTGAATTAGTTTTCAACTTTAGGTTCTTGAATTTGATAGTGAAGTTGAAAATTTCGAATTAGTTTATATTGTTGGGTTATAATCTTGAACTAGTTTTCAAATTTAGGTTGTTGAATTAGGTTCTTGAATTTGATAGTGAATTTGGAAATTTTGAATTAGTTTATATTGTTGGGTTATAATCTTGAATTAGTTTTCAACTTTAGGTTGTTGAATTAGTCTTTTGAATTTGATAGTGCATTTGAAAATTTTAAATTAGTTTATATTGTTGGATTATAATCTTGAATTAGTTTTCAACTTTAGGTTGTTCAATTAGTTTTTTGAATTTGATAGTGAATTTGGAAATTTTGAATTAGTTTATATTATTGGGTTATAATCTTGAATTAATTTTCGAATTTAGTTTATGTTATGAACGTCAATGAGTCTAATTTATAATTGAATCATTATATTTTTGTAGATGGATCATCATTTATGGATGTATGATACGTATTATGAAAATGGTGGTGCTATTAAATCTGAATTTTTTGAAGGAGTTAGAGGTTTTATCAAGCATGCAATGTTACTAGACAACTATCAAAGTCATGGTGTGGTTAGGTGTCCTTGTAGAAAATGTCGGTGCATGAAGTTTTTTTAATCTAGATACAATTATGGTTCATCTCTATCGTAATAAATTTAAGCCTAGATATTTTGTGTGGGTTGATCATGGTGAGAAAGATGGGTTGAATGGTATCTTTTATAATTCTCTGCCTATGAATGAATATAATAGGGTTGAACATGATAGGTCTCAAGATGATAGGGTTGAATATGATAGGGTGTATGAAATGATTAATAATACTTTCGGGGTTCAAGATGGGATGGAACCCGAATAGTATTTAGAAGATGAAGCTCCTAATGAAGAAGAAAAATGCTTCTATGAACAATTACAAGAGGCTAATCGTCCATTATGTGAAGGGAATCCACATTCTGCTTTGTCAATTACAGTTAGACTATTGAGTATCAAATTAGATTGGAGTGCTTCTCAAACTCTTATGGACTCTGTAGTTGATCTTATGGGGGGAGTAGCTAATAATCCAGAGTTGAAGATACCTAAGAATTTCTATGAAGCAAAGAAATTGGTTTCCAAGTTAGGATTGTCATAGGATAGAATTCATTATTGTGTAAATGGTTGCATGTTGTTCTATAAGTATGATGATCATCTTGACAATTGTAAGTTTTGTGGACATGCTCAGTATAAGTGAACTCTCGGTGGAAAGATGGTTCCAATTAAAGGCGATGCATTATCTACCTCTTATACCTAGATAAAGAGGTTGTACGCTTCAATGAGTTCTGCCCCACATATGAGATGGCACCGTGAAAATAGAAGTCCACCCGGTGTCTTGTCTCATCCATCAGATGGAGAAGCTTGGAAGAATTTTGATAGAACATATCATGATTTTTCTAGAGAATCAAGAAATGTTAGATTGGGATTGTGTGCAGATGGTTTCACACCATTCTCTAATAATGTTGCACCTTATGCTTGCTGGCCTGTATTTCTTACTCTGAATAATCTCCTGCCTGAAATGTGTATGACAAGTCCCTACATATTTCTAAGTTGTATTATCCCGGGTCCTCATAATCCTAAAAGTTTGATTGATGTCTATCTTTAGCCATTGATAGATGAGCTAAAATAATTGTGGTTTGATGGTGTAGTGACATACGATATATTAACTAAGCAAAATTTTACTATGCTTGCTTTTTTAATGTGGACTATTAATGATTTTCCTGCGTATGGAATGTTATCGGGTTGGATGACTGCAGGAAAGTTAGCTTGCCCACATTGAATGAAAAATTCTAAAGCATTCACTTTAAAGCATGGTTGAAAAAATTGCTGGTTTGATTGTCACAGTCAGTTCTTACCAATGGACCACGAGTTTAGAAATATAAAAAATGCATTCAAAAAGAATAAGGTTGAGTATGATCCGCCACCTCCATCACTTTCAGAATATCATATTTGGGAGAGAGTTAGTCAGTTGCCAAAAATTATAGATTAGGGAGAGAATTATAGACTTCCTGGATATGGTGTTGAACATAATTGGACCAATCAAAGCATATTTTGGGAGTTACCATATTGGAGGGATAATCTTTTACGGCATAATATTGATTTGATGCACATTGAAAAAAATATTTTGATAATTTATTCAACACAGTAATGAATGTTAAGGGCAAGACAAAAGACAATCCAAAAGCTAGAATGGACTTAAAGGAATATTGTATGAGAAAGGAGTTGTGGTTGCAGGAAATAAGAAATGGTAAAGTGGTTAAGCCCAAGGCAAGTTTTTCATTCGCATTGGATGAAAAACGAGAAATTTGTGAGTGGGTGAAGAATTTGAGAATGCCTGAGGGCTATGCTTCAAATTTGGGAAAGAGGACAAATATGGATGAAGGAAAATTGATTAGTATGTAAAGTCATGATTGTCATGTTTTCATGGAAACTTTCATTTCTATCGCATTTAGCTACCTACCCGATAAGATATGGAAACCAATCATAGAAATAAGTTTGTTCTTAAAAGATTTGTGTTCTAACACTTTGTCAAAGAGTAGCTGGGAAAGGATGCAACAAAATATTCCTGTCATCACTACTAAGTTGGAGAAGATCTTTCATGTGGCTTTTTTGATGTGATGGAGCATCTTCCAGTTCACCTTATAGAAAAGGCACTCCTTGGAGGCCCAGTTCAAATAAGGTGAATGTATCCATTCGAGAGGTAATGGTCCTTTATTATTTTTGTTATTCTTTCTTAAACGTATTATATTAATTAGCTAACATGCAATTATATAGGACAATTGGCAAGTACAAACAAACTATTAAGAAAAGAGGGAAAGATCAAAGGATCAATTTGTGAAGCTTATCTTACAAAAGAAATTGCTCATTTTTGTTCTTACTACTTCGAAAATGAAGTGGCTATGTAAGAGAAATAGGGTCAATCGCGATAATGACGGTGATGGTGATCTTATGTTTGAACCGATTTCAATTTTTAATCAACCTGGGCGAGGATCTAAAAAATGTTAAAGGTGAGGTTTCACTAGAGTTGAAAAGTAATCAGCTGTGACACATATTTTGCTCAATTGTCCCGAGATTCAATCATATCTTAAGTAAGTCTTGTTGAATTGTGTTATCGAATTATATGAATTTAAATACTAAGTGTTAAACTAACGAAATATCTCAATGTACACTTAACAGTAAATTCGTAAGCATATGAGGTAATGATGCCATATATACAAACTTTTCTGATTGGCTGAAAAAATATGTAAGTGTGTTAAAGCTTATTTACTCATTTACGCTTAATATTGAATCAACATGTACAATATACTCATTTACTAAAATTTAATTTGTAGGTTTTTATGAATATAATACTGTCGAACATCCACAATTGGTGAGAGATGTTGCACTTGGGCCTGAAAGTCAAATTCAGATGATGACTAAGTATTGTGTGAATGGTTTTAAGTTTCAAACAAGAAGTTTCTAAGTATAAGAAAACTAATAATAGCAGAGTGTGCATTCAAGGTGATGTCGATGGTAATGGCCAAACTGTTGAATATTATAGTGTCATACAAGAGATTATTGAAGTTAGATATCCTAGTTGGCCCGAAAAAAAGATAGTGTTGTTTCGGTGCAAGTGGTTTGATC
The DNA here is from genome assembly GCA_003996215.1 of Jaltomata sinuosa. Lineage (NCBI taxonomy): Eukaryota > Viridiplantae > Streptophyta > Magnoliopsida > Solanales > Solanaceae > Jaltomata > Jaltomata sinuosa. The sequence goes on from QJPP01005479.1 coordinate 47,767, forward strand.
CTTCACATAGAGGTACCAGGGTGAATTAACAACATAATATAATTAAAGTAAAGCACATGAGATAATATGGTCGCTATGATTCTTTTATCATTGCACAAAATATTAAGCAGGTGTATTACACTCTATATCCGTTGTGCAGAGATAAGGTTGATTGGTGGGTGGTTATAAAAACAAAGCCTGTGGGTAGGATTAAGATTGAGAATGTGTTATATGTGGCATACCAGAATGATGTCGCAGTTGTTCATCAAGTAGTGGATGCTGAGTTGGAAAACAATCTAGAACATCCTCACCACATATTAGAAGAAGTTTTTGATGATGAGTTAATTGCCATCGCAAATATTGAGGGATAAATAACTGAGGAGGAAGAATGGGATGATGAAAACAAAATAACTGATGAGAAAGAATGGAAGACTGATGAAAATGAATTAACTGAGGACAAAGATTGGTAGAATATTAACTAGTATGTAAATTTGTTAATACTTATGATTTTAATTTCTTTAATACTTATGATTATGGTTTTCTTTAATACTTATAATTTTTTTTAATTTTAATATAAATTTACATACAGATGTCATCAGGTGATGGCAGATCGCACAACATATGCCTTGGCAGATTCTGAGAGACAACGGATGGAGAAAGATAAAGATATGTGCAAGACCGTTGAGTCTCTCAAAAAACTGCTTAGATTGACTTTCTTTTAGTTTGCATTAGCTTTTTGACACTTTATTTATGATTTTGTACTTTTGAAAGTATTGAAATACATTGCAGGGCTTTTGGGTGGATCTTTTATGTGTTTAATGAATGTTTTACTTCATATTTAGTTTTTTGTTGATGTTGTAGTTGCTTTATGAATGTTGTGGCAACAATTAATGCTAATTTGGGCTGTATTTGAATTAATTTTGTAAATGGCAGGTGGTGCATATTGAAAATGCAGATTTTTGTAGCTGGAAAAAATACAGAAAAGCGACGGACAGGGTCTCTTTTGTCCATCACTTTTCTGCAAAAAAATTTATCAGAAAAAGTGACGCTGTCCGTTGCTTTGTTCTTCAAGTTCAAGAACAAAGCAACAGACAACAACGCTTTTCTAGAAAAAAGAAGAAAAAAAGGCATCTCTTTTTAATTTGCATCGCTTTCCGTCGCTTTTAAAGTGATGCTATTCGTCGCTTTTAGAAAAGCGTCTAGCCACTTTCCCATAGAAGTGGGTCCGTCACTTTTCCATCACTTTTGGCCAAAAAAATGACAGACATCGTCCCTTTTGTCCATCTCTTTTTAGCCTTTTTTTAGTAGTGTCTCGGGGCGTACCAAACTTGGTATCAAAACATCAGGTTCAAGAGTCCTAAGGTGTCTAAAAGCCGCATCGAGTAGAGTCTCTTTCATGGGTATGAAGCATGCCACATCTATGAGAGGGAGTCTATAAGATGTTTTAGGAAAATTCTCACTTCTTTCATGATCAACATCATGAGATAAAGCTTAAACTCTAGTACTCCTGTAACCCAATCTTTATGCATTTCAGATTATGCCTCCCCAACGTGCCATGCCTCACCGAGCCAACACCCAAAATGTTAATCCTACGATTCTGGACCATGAGGTCACTAATGTGGAGTTCAGAAATGCTATCAAGATGTTAGCACATGCCATGGACAATCAAGCCAATCATCAAGCACCTATTCCTGCTAACCCTCATGATAGGCTAGCGACTGCCAGATTCTGAGACTTCATCCGCATGAACCCGCTAGAGTTTTGGGGATCTAAGGTGGGAGAGGACCCACATAATTTCATGGATGAAGTAAAGAAGATTTTGGAGGTGATGCAGGTTGATGGTTCAGACGGTGTTAAGCTCACTTCCTATCAGCTCAAGGATGTGGCTCACATTTGATATACTTAGTGGAAGGATGCTAGGGGCAGGGATGTAGTCCTGGTGATATATGAGTGCTTTGAGGGAGCATTTATTGATCGGTTCTTCCCCAGGGAGTTGAGGGAGGCTAAGGCCATTAAGTTCATGTATTTGAGGCAAGGATCGATATCAGTCCAGGAGTATGGGTTAAGGTTCACTCAACTTTACAGGTATGCACCATCTATGGTGGTTGATCCGAGGGCACTAATAGGCAAGTTCATGTATGGAGTATCTGACTTGGTGAGAGAGGAGAGAAGAAATGCTATGTTTTTGGGAGATATGGATATCTCTAGGATTATGACTCATTCTCAACAGATTAAAGAAAGATAAGTTGAAGAAAATGGCAAGGGAGAATAAGAGGGCCAAAATGGAGAATTCGGGTTTCAGTCATCATAAGTCCGGGGGCGAACACCATTCTTCATTTTAGAAGAAGTCATCAGGGCCTATACCATCATGAACTAATGCTCCTACTCAGGTCCCTATTCCTAGGCACGATCAAACAGGCAAAGGATCAGGTTCGCAGTCTCAGGGAAGTGTTGCAAAAGGGACTTCTTACCCTGTTTGCAACAAGTGTGGTAAGAGTCACCCTAGAGAGTGCCTTCTTAGAAATGAGGGATGTTTAAGGTGTGGAAAGATTAGTAATAGGGTCAGGGATTGACTTTCAGCCAAGAAGGGAGATGGAAGTGGTTGGGCACAATCTAGTTTAAAAGCCCTGCAGGGTACCACTTCGGACTCAGGTGGTGGTCAACGCTAAAACCGTCTCTATGCTATATCATCCTGCCATAGGAGAGTTCCCTAAATGTTATCACTAGTATGTTGCAAGTCTTCTCTTTCTATGTTTATGCTTTGCTAAACCTAGGGGCTTCATTATCTTTTGTGACCCCTTATGTTGCTTGCAAGTTTAAAGTCAGTCCAAAACTACTCTTAGAACCCTTTCATGTCTCCACCCCTATTGGTGAGTCGGTCCTAGCCAAAAGAATCTACATAAATTTCCCTATCTCAGTCCTTCATAGAGTCACTTCAGTCGATCTAGTAGAGGTAGAGATGACCGATTTTAATATTATTCTTGGTATAGATTGGTTGCATGCATGTTATACCTTGGTTAATTGTCGTACCCATGTAGTCAGCTTCAAGTTTCCAAATGAGCCTATCTTAAAGTGGCAGGGTAGTCGTCCATCTTCAAAGGGTCATTTCATATCTTACATCAAGGCTAGAAAGATGATTTCTAAGGGTTATATCTATCATATAGTTCGAGTTGTGGACTCAAAGTCCAAAACCCCATCTTTCCAGTCAGTTCTTGTACTGAATGAATTCCAGAAGTGTTTCCCAAGGATTTGTCTGGAGTCCCTCCCAAGCGGGAGATTGACTTTAGGATAGACCTTCTCCCAAACACGTAGCCTATATCTACTCCTCCTTACCGAATGGCTCCAGTGGAGCTTAAGAAATTGAAATATCAGTTGAAAGACCTCATTGATAAGGATTTTATTTACCCAACATCTATCTATGGGGTGCTCCAGTTCTATTCCCGCATAAGAAGAATGGTTCTCTCTGAATGTATATTGTTTACTGTCAGTTGAACAAGGTCACAATAAAGAATAATTATCCCATCCCTAGGATTGATGACTTGTTCGACCAACTTCAAGGTGCTATTTACTTCTCAAAGATTGACCTCAGATTCGGTTATCATCAGCTTCGTGTTCGAGAGTGTGACATTCGAAAGACAGCCTTCAGAACTTGGTATGATCATTATAAATTTGTGGTTATGTCTTTTGGACTAATGAATGCTCCTGCATATATTATGGACTTGATGAACTGTGTGTTCACATAGTATTTGGATATGTTTATGATTGTTTTCATTGATGACATTCTTATCTACTCTCAGAATGAGGAGGAGCATATGGACTATTTGAGGTTGTGTTGCAAACTCTCAAGGATCGACAATTATTTGCTATGTTCAGTAAGTGTGAATTCTGGATGCAATCTGTTGCTTTTCTGGGTCATGTTGTGACTAAGGAAAGCATTCGAGTTGATTCGCAAAAGATAGAGGTAGTGAAGAACTAGCCTAGACCCACTTCCCCATCTGATATTAGAAGCTTTTTGGGTTTGGCTGGTTACTTCAGGAGGTTTATGGAAGGATTTTCCTCCATAGATGCCCCATTGACCAAGTTGACTAAGAAGAAGGTTAAGTTTTAGTGGTGTGATGGGTGTGAGAAAAACTTTCAGGAGTTGAAGACTAGAAAGCATTCGAGTTGATTCGCAAAAGATAGAGGTAGTGAAGAACTAGCCTAGACCCACTTCCCCATCTGATATTAGAAGCTTTTTGGGTTTGGCTGGTTACTTCAGGAGGTTTATGGAAGGGTTTTCCTCCATAGATGCCCCATTGACCAAGTTGACTAAGAAGAAGGTTAAGTTTCAGTGGTGTGATGGGTGTGAGAAAAACTTTCAGGAGTTGAAGACTAGATTGACCATAACTCCAGTTTTGGCTCTACCTGTGGGCTTAGATGGTATTGTCGTGTATTGTGATGCTTCTAGAGTTGGTTTGAGTTGTGTTTTGATGCAATATGCTAAGGTGATTGCTTATGATTTTAGACAACTTAAGATTCATGAGAAGAACTACCCTACTCATGTTCTTGAGTTAGCAATAGTGGTTTTTACTTTGAAGATTTGGAGATACTACATGTATGGTGTCTATGTGGATGTATTCACCGATCATAAGACCCTTCAATATGTGTTCACTCAGAAGGATTTGAATCTTCACCAATGGAGATGGCTTGAGCTTCTCAAGGATTATGACATGAGTGTGCTTTACCATCTGGGTAAGGCCAATGTGGTGGCTGATGGACTTAGTGGAATGTCTATGCGTAGTGTGTCTTCAATTGAGGACAGACAGAAGGAATTAGCTAAAGATGTTCATAGACTTGCTCGATTGGAGTTTGCCTTATAAATGCATTGGATGGTAGTGTTATTGTTCAGAATGGGTCTGAATCATCTTTGGTAGTTGAGGTGAAGGAGAAACAAGACAGTGATCCTATTTTGCATCAGTTGAAGGGTGCAGTCCATCAACAGAGGGTAGAGGTTTTCTCCTAAAGGGGAGATGGTGTGCAATATCAGGGCCAATTGTGTGTTCCTAATATTGATGGATTGAGATAATGGATTTTGAAAAAGGCTCATAGCTCCAGATATTCTATCCACCCCGGTGCCACCAAGATGTATCGTGACCTACGGGAAGTCTATTGGTGGAATGGCATGAAAAGGGACGTAGCAGATTTTGTGGCTAAGTGTCCAATCTGTCAACAAGTGAAGGTAGAACATCAGCGATCAGGTGGTATGATTCAGGATATTGACCTTCCTACTTAGAGGTGGGAAGCAGTTAATATGGACTTCATTACAGGCCTACCTTGTACTTATAGGCATCATGATTCTATTTGGGTGATTGTCGACAGGATGACTAAGTCATCCCACTTCTTTCCTGTTAAGACTACTGATTCAACAGAGGATTATGGCAGACTCTACATCCGTGAGATAGTCAGATTGTATAGGGTTCCATTGTCTATCATCTCAAATAGGGATACTAAATTTACATCCCAGTTTTGGAGATCATTTCAGAAGGGCCTTAGTACTCAGGTTAATCTTAGCAGAGCTTTTCACCCCAGATGGATGGCCAGGCCGAGCATACTATTCAGACCTTACAGAACATATTGAGAGCTTGTGTGATTGATTTCAAAGGTAATTAGGATGATCACTTACCTCTTATTGAGTTTGCCTACAACACCAACTTTCATTCTAGCATCCAGATTACTCCTTATGAGGCACTTTATGGGCAGAGGTGTAGATCTCCTATTGGTTGGTTTGAGGTAGCTGAAGAAGCCTTTGTAGGCCCAGATTTGGTTCATGAGACTATGGAGAAGGTTCAAATTATTAGGGAGAGGTTAAAACCTACTCAGAGTCGACAGAAATCATATGCGGATGTGAGAAAAAGAGAATTGGAGTTTGAGGTTGATGATTGGGTATTTCTGAAGGTGTCACCCATGAAAGGTGTGATTAGGTTTGGAAAGAAAGGAAAACTTAGTCCCTCCTATGTAGGTCCCTACAAAATTCTGAGAAGAGTTGGTAGTGTTGCTTATGAGTTTGAGTTAACAGCCGATCTAGAAATGGTTCATCCGATTTTTAATGTTTCCTTGTTAAAGAAATATGTTGGCGATCCGACATTGATTGTACCTCTAGGGGATGTAGGGGTGAAGGATACCTCACTTATGAAGAAGTTCCCATTGAGATTCTTGATCATCAGATTTGGAGGTTGAGGAACAAAGAAGTCACTTCAGTGAAAGTCCTTTGGAGGAACCAACTAGTTGAGGGAGCTACTTGAGAAGCAGAAGCAGCCATGAAGGCCAAGTACCCTCATCTTTTCCCTTCCAATCCTGTTTCAGCCTGAGGTAATAGTTTCCTCCTTAGTATGTATCTCTGATTCTATTCCATCAACTTCTCTCACAATCCTAGCATGCATCCATGTTTTACGTAAGCATTCCAGTCATGTTTTAAGTTAAAAGCTCAGTCTTCATGCTTATTCCTCAGTTTTAATGTTTTGTTGGTTTGTTTGGATGTTTTCTCTCCAGTTTTCCTTACTTAGTCTTCATTCCAGGATGAATGATCCCAAGGGGGAGATATTGTAACACCCCAGAATTTGAACCAGCCTTTAAACTCGAATTTCTAAAATTTCTAAAGTTTCCATACATCACGGACAGGATCACGGGCCATCATTCTAGACCACAACCCATGGTTTGATCCATGGTTTGACCGCCTGTTTTGCTTTCTCTCAATCTATGAGTCACATTACGGATTGTGGTTTAGAATAATGACCCATCTTGTGACTCGTGGTCCTGATGATCAGAGGACCCTCTATAAAGTGTCCTAAAAACTATGGTTCAGTTGACGACCCATTATTTAGAACCACGGGCCATCCTATCATCCATAGTTCTTGAGGATCAGAGGATCCTCACTTTCCCAGGTAAAAACCATGGGTCACAGGATGGTCCGTCGTTCCATTTCACGGTCCATAGACCCGGCCGTGGTACCTGAAGTCGAGTCACTTTAGCAGTTTTTCAAGCTTATTTACCAGGGATATTTTTGTAATGCTCCAACCTCTTAATCCTAAGTGAGGTCGTTTTGGACAATTCTAGAAGGGTTTTAACTTCAATTAGCCTAAGTCTTCTCCCTAAAGCTCTCAATCAATCCAAAAGAAGAAAGGCTCTCCATTCTCCCAAGTCCCAAGTCCCAAGTCCCAAGTCCCAAGTTCCAAGTTCCAAGCCAAGGATTTCATCTCCAAGTCTCCATCTCTCCCACCCTAGATTAAGAAAGCTTCAAATCAGGTATGTGAGTATTCAATAAGGGATTCATTCACCCTTATATAGTGTAGTGGTAAATTGGGAATTTGTCCAAGTACCAGAGTTAACTACCTAAGTTTTGTACATATTTCTCATTTGGTTAATAAATATTTTACTACCAAAACAAGAGTGCTAGAAATGTTGAAGTTTCTAATGCAGTCACCTCACTGCTTAATCATCACACTTAAAAAAATAGCAAAATCAGAATTCAACAAAATCTTAACTCAGTTTTCCTCTTATCGTTAAACAAATACAAGACTCATATCAAAGAAACATTGTTTTTGACTATATAGCTCACAAGAGTATTTGTCCATGTTTAACTATCAGACTAAACCTCATCATCCATATTAGTAAAGTGAACAATGGAATAGTGCTATAAGAGAATTAGCTTAAATTGTTTAATTACATTATCTTTATCTTTTCATTTAATGTGTATCAAATAAATGGTCAGTGACCATGTATCCATATTTTCTCTGAAGTCTAAAATGTAGTCAATTACTTGGCTAGTTCATGCAGTTAATTTTTTGAAATGTGAAAAGCATTGCCACATCCATAACAGAACACATAATCACTACAATACATAGTGAAAATGGCAGCCAAAGTAATGGATATGTGTAATGACCCTTCCGGTTGTTTACGTATTTTTGCCTTTCTTGTACTATTAGAGCTTGCCTGTAGTGGCCTCAAGGCATTTATGGCTTGCTGGTACTAGCAGTTCGGTGCTCGGGCCATTTATTTGGTCTTTTAATCGTTTCTTGTTTTAGAGCTTTAGGCTTTTAAAATCGTTGCTTTAGTCAACATTCTTGGTGAACATGCTCGTAATCAAATTTCGACAATTCCGTTAGCTTTAGAGCATGGACTTTGGTCTGGTAGGACCTTTGTTCAGGATCCGGGAGCTTTTCAGCTTGGAATTCTCCCTCATTCTGTATTTTTAGGCCAGTTGGGCTTGCTTGGTTGACTTTGTCCAACATTTGGAGAAGACGACCTCGGATGAAAATTTCGTCAGTGTTGTTAGATCTGGAACGTCGAGTTTAAGCTAAAGGGACCATTGATTTGGGTCCCAAGGCTTTTGGGCTTGATTTTGGCTATTGGGTTCCGTTTTGGAAATAATTGGCTAAAGTTTGATTTTGGGCATTGGGCCCACTTTTAATTAAATCGACCTTCGATGGGATTTTCATCAATTCCATTGGATCCAAAACGCTGTTTTTAGCCAAATAGCTCAGGTCATTTATGTTCGTGGGACCCCGAATGCATTCCCGAGGACCCAAAGTGTGAAAATCTACCCTTGACAGCTAGTTGTTGTCATAGCCCATTTTGTTCATCGCGAATGCGGGGAGTTGGCCGCGTTTGCATAGGGCAAATTCTAGCTGCCCCAATTTTGTTCTTCGGGTTTGTGGGCCTTGGCCGCATTCGCAAAAGGAATTTGTCCAGCCGCCCATTTTGTTCTTCGCGTAGGCGACGCCTTGGCCGCGTTCGCGAAGGCCAAGGCAGCCAACTTTAAGTTGGCTTTTCCTTCTTCCAGTTTTTTTGACTCAAAACTTGGCATGAAAGATTTACCCATAACGACGAACCTGGTCGTTACAGTTAGCAACTTGGTCTGAATGCCCCTTACTTTTTCCTGCACTTCCCTTGCCAAGTCTATGCCTGACCAGGAGTACTGGAAAACCTTGGCGAAGATAATCTCAAAAATCTACCCAAAGCCTTCTTCTTCGACTCTGTGTTAACTGGGAGAGCAGCAAGAGGCTGAGCAACAGAAGATACTAGAAGAACCTTAGCATGGGGAGCCGATCATGAGAAAGGCTAATGGAATAGAACCGAAAGGAAATATTGAGGAGGAAACTATTACCTCAAGTTGAAACTGAATTGGCAGGAAAGAGATGAGGGTACTTGGCCATCATGGTTGCTTCTTCTTCCCAAGTAGCTCTCTCATCACTTCCACGACTCGTGAAACCTTCCACGACTCGTGGACTTGACACATGGTCCTTGGAAGTCCAAAATCTTATGCAAGTCTGAGTTTAAAAGATGGATACGTTTCTGCGGTGTTACAATATCTCCCCCTTGGGATCATTCATCCTCGAATAAAGACTAAACAAGGAAAAATTGAGAAGAAAACATCCCAACCAAACATCAAAACATAAAAATCAAGGGAACATCATGAAAGCTAAACTTCTCAACTTAAAAATATGATAAACTAACTTTATAAAACGTGGATGCATGCTAGGATCATAAGAGAAACTGGTGGAATAGAATCGAAGGGACATACTAAGGAGAAAACTATTACCTCAAGCTGGAACTGAGTCGGAAGGAAAGAGATGAGGATATTTGGCCTTCATGGCCTCCTCCGCTTCCCAAGTGGCACCTTCTACAAGTTGATTCCTCCAAAGAACTTTCACTGAAGCGAATTCTTTGTTTGTCAACCTCTGAACCTGATGATCAAGGATCTCCATGGGAATCTCCTCATAAGTGAGACTATCCTTCACACCCACATCTTCCAAAGGAACAATCAAGGTCAAATCACCAACACACTTCTTCAATAAGGATATATGGAAAACTGGTCGAACCATGTCCAACTCTGTTGGCAACTCCAACTCATGAGCAACACTACCAACTCTCCTCGAAATCCGATAAGGACCTAATAAATGGGGACTAAGCTTTCCTTTCTTGCCAAATCTCATCACGCCCTTCATGGGTGACACCTTAAGGAAGACCCAATCATCAACCTCAAATTCCAACTCCCTTCTCCTCACATCCGCATATGATTTTTGTCAACTCTGAGCGGTTTTCAACCTTCCCTGAATAAGCTGGACTTTCTCCATGGTCTCATGCACAAAATCTGGACCAATCAAGGCTGCCTCACCAACCTCGAACCAACCAATAGGATATCTACATCTCCAACCATAAAGAGACTCATAAGGAGCCATCTGGATGCTAGAGTGAAAATTGTTGTTGTAGGCAAATTCGATAAGAGGTAAGTGATCATACCAATTTACTTTGAAGTCAATAACACAATCCCTCAACATATCCTCCAAAGTATTAATAGTATGCTCGGCCTGGCCATCCATCTGAGGGTGAAAAGCTGTGCTAAGCTTCACCTTAGTGCCAAGACCCTTCTGAAACGACTTCCAAAACTGAGATGTAAACTGAGGGCCTCAATCTGAAATGATAGACAAGGGGACACCATGCAATCAGACTATCTCCCGAATGTAGAGTTTGGCATAATCATTCGCTGTAAACGTAGTCTTAACAACCAAGAAGTGGGATAACTTGGTCATCCAGTGAACGATCACCCAAATGGAATCGTGTTGCCTTCGAGTACGAGGCAACCCAGTAATAAAGTTCATATTGATTGCTTCCCATTTCCAAGTGGGAAGGTCAATATCTTGAAGCACACCACCTGGACTTTGATGCTCCACCTTGACTTGTTGACAGTTGGGACACTTAGCCACAAACCCAGCTATGTCCTTCATCATACCATTATACAAAAAGACATCCCGTAGATCACAGTACATCTTGGTGGCACCCATATGAATGGAATACTAGAACTGTGAGCCTCAGCCAAAATCTGCTGTCTCAATCCATCAACATCTGGAACACACAAGCGACCCTGGTAACGAAGCACACCATCTCCCCCAGGGAGAAAATCTCAACCCTTTACTGATAAACTGCACCCTTAAGATAAAGTAAAATGGGATCTTAGTATTGCTTGGCCTTCACCTTAGACACCAAGGATGATTTAGAACCATTCTGCATAATAATACCACCTTCGATCGAGTCCATAAGGCGAACCCCCAACCGAGCAAGTCTATGAACTTCTCTAACCAATTCCTTCTGTTCGTCTTCAATAGAAGCTAAACTTCCTTCTGTTCGTCTTCAATAGAAGCTAAACTCCCCATGGACAACCTACTTAAAGCATCCGCTACAACATTGGCCTTACCTAGATGGTAAAGCACACTCATATCATAATCCTTAAGGAGCTCAAGCCATCTTCTTTCTCACAAATTCAAATCCTTCTGAGTGAACATATATTGAAGACTTTTGTGATCCATGAACACATCAACATGCACCCCATACAAGTAGTGTCTCCAAATCTTCAAGGAAAAGACTACAACCGCTAGCTCAAGATCTTGAGTAGGGTAGTTCTTCTCATGCACCTTAAGTTATCTCGAGGCATAAGCAATCACCTTGCCACGTTGCATCAAAACACAACCCAAACTAATTTTGGAGGCATCACAATACACAACAAAATCATCTAGGCCCTTGGGTAGAGCCAACACTGGAGATGTGGTCAATCGAGTCTTCAATTCTTGAAATTTTTTCTCACAAGAGTCGGACCACTAAAACTTAACCTTCTTCTGAGTCAATCGAGTCAATAGGGCAGCAAGGGAAGAAAACCCTTCCACAAATCACCTATAGTAACCAGCCAAACCTAAGAAACTTTTAATATCAGACGGGGAAATGGGTCTAGGCCAGTTCTTTACTGCCTCAATCTTTTGAGAGTCAACCCGAATACCATCACTAGTCACCATATGACCCAGAAAAGCAACAGACTGCATCCAGAATTCGCACTTGCTAAACTTAGCAAACAATTGCCTCTCCTTGAGAGTTTGCAACACAACCCTCAAGTGGTCCGCATGCTCCTCCCCACTCCAAGAGTAGATAAGGATATCATCAATGAACACAATCACAAACGAATCCAAATATTGCTTGAACACATGGTTCATCAAATCCATAAAAGCTTCAGGAGAATTTGTTTGACCAAAGGACATAACAACAAACTCATAATGACCATACCGAGTCCTGAAAGCTGTCTTTGGGATATCACCCTCCCAAGCTCTAAGCTAATGATAAACGAACCTAAGGTCGATCTTGGAGAAGAAACTAGCACCGAGAAGTTGATCGAACAAGTTATCAATCATAGGGATGAGATACTTATTCTTGATTATGACCTTGTTCAATTGGAAGTAATCAATGCACATCCTAAGAGAACCATCCTTCTTTTGAACAAAGAAAACTGGGTCACCCTAAGGAGATATACTAGGCCTGATGAAACCCTTATCAAGCAAGTATTTCAACTGATCTTTCAACTATTT
>QJPP01005480.1:0-62189 GCA_003996215.1 Jaltomata sinuosa
AGTGGAGCTGGAGTTATCAGCCACAGCAGCACCAGGGTCAGTCCAGCCGACCGGTTCAGGCTTCCCTTCAGACTTTCGGTAGTACCCAGTTCGAGCAGGGTCAGAGCAGCCATAGTACCCAGTTCGAGCAGGGTCAGAGCAGCCATCAGGGATATGGCGGCCAGTCTTTGAGGGGTACAATTTCTGGGGAATCAGGCCGTGGTGGTTATACGGGATCTGCTGGTTCGTCTCGACCGAGTAGGCCGCCAGGGGCTTGTTTTACTTGTGGTGTGATTGGTCATTTTGCTAGAGATTGCCCTCAGCAGGGTACAATTCAGTTGGCCGAGCCTTTACGAGCAGTTCAGCCCCTGGCTAGAGGGGGTGGTCGTCAGGGTAGAGGTGGTGCTCAGCGCGGCAGAGTAGGTGGTAGGGATGGCAGTCGGGCAGGTGGAGGTCATCGTCATTTTTATGCGGTCCCTAGGAGACCAGAGGTAGAGACCTCAGATGCTGTGATTACAGGTACGATTTCTGTGTGCCATCAGGCAGCTATGGCCTTATTTGATCCTGGATCCACTTGTTCATACGTATCTGCCTACTTTGTGCCTTGTTTGGGGTTGGCTAGTGAGCCATTATCTGTTCATGTTTCTGTTTTGACCCCAGTAGGAGATTCTTTAGTAGTGGATCGGATTGTAAGATCTTGTATGCTATCTATTGGTGATTCAGAGACTTGGGGTGATTTGATGATTCTTGATATGCGAGATTTTGATGTGATACTGGGCATGGACTGGTTGTCCCCTCACCGTGTGGTTTTGGAATGTTATGCCAAGACCATTACCATAGCTATGCCCGGTGTATCCCCGGTTGTATGGCAGGGTTCTGTTAGCCATGCACTATCTGGGATCATCTCTTGTCTTCGAGCTAGGAAGTTGATTTCCCGTGGGTGTTTAGCTTATCTAGCATATGTCCGAGATGTTAGTGCTGACCCTACTTCTCCTGAGTCTGCTCCTGTGGTTAGAGACTTCCTCGATGTGTTTCCTACCGACCTGCCAGGCCTTCCACCTGAGAGAGATATTGATTTTGCTATTGAGCTAGAGTCGGGCACTAGGCCCATTTCTATTTCTCCTTACCGTATGGCTCATGCTGAGTTGAGGGAGCTTAAGGAGCAGCTCCAGGATCTGTTAGCTAAGGGGTTTATTAGACCTAGTGTGTCACCTTGGGGTGATCCTGTTCTCTTCGTGAAGAAGAAGGATGGGTCGATGCGCATGTGTATTGATTATCGGCAGCTGAATAGGGTGACAGTGAAGAATAGGTATCCGATGCCGAGGATTGATGACTTGTTTGACCAGCTTCAGGGTTCAGTCATGTTTTCGAAGATTGATTTGAGGTCTGGCTACCATCAGTTGAGGATTAAGGCGGAGGACATCCCTAAGACAGCATTCAGGACACGTTATGGCCATTATGAGTTCCTGGTGATGTCTTTTGGGTTGACTAATGCCCCCGCAGCCTTTATGAACTTAATGAACATGGTTCTTGACCCGTATTTGGACTCATTTGTGATAGTTTTTATAGACGACATCTTGGTATACTCGCGTAGTAGAGATGAGCATGAGAAGCACTTGAGGGTTATACTCTAGACTTTGAGAGATTATCGGCTTTATGCCAAGTTCTCAAAGTGAAAGTTTTGGCTTGAGTCAGTTGCATTCCTAGGGCACGTGGTGTCTAAGGATGGGATTAGGGTTTACCCGGGAAAGATTTCTGCGGTTTGTGATTGGCCTAGACTTACTACTGCTACTGAGGTCCGCAGCTTTATTGGGTTAGCAGGTTACTACAAACGGTTCGTTGAGGGATTTTCTTCCATAGCATCACCCTTGACTATGCTGACTAGGAAGGATGTCCCATTTCAGTGGTCAGACCAGTGTGAGGATAGCTTCCAGAGGCTTAAGGCCTTATTGACTTCAGCTCCAGTTTTGACTTTGCCGGTTGAGGGTCAGAGCTTCTCTGTGTATTGTGATGCTTCTGGGGTTTGACTTGGTTGTGTGTTGATGCAGCAAGGTCGAGTGATAGCATATGCATCGAGGCAGCTGAAGGTTCACGAGCGCAACTACCCCACTCATGACTTAGAGTTGGCGGAGGTAGTTTTCGCGCTTAAGATCTGGAGGCATTACCTATATGGAGTTCACTATGAGATCTTCACCGATCACCGTAGTCTTCAGTATATCACGAGTTCAGCGAGAGTTGAACTCGAGACAGAGGAGATGGGTCGAGTTACTGAAGGACTATGACTTCACTATTCTGTATCATCCGGGCAAGGCAAACGTGGTAGCGGATTCCTTGAGTCGGAAGACAGTGAGTATGGGTAGCCTAGCTTCCCTTTCAGTTTCAGAGCGAACGTTGGCCTTGGACATCCAGTCCTTGGCTAACCGTTTGGTTAGGCTTGACTTGTCGGATCCTAGCAGAGTTCTCGCCAGTGTTGAGGTTCGTTCTACTTTGATTGATCAGATTCAGAGCCGTTAGTTTGAGGATCAGCAGTTGTGTGACCTTCGTGATCGGGTTGTTCAGGGTGAGACCAGTCGGGCTACTATAGATTTAGATGGGGTTCTGAGGTTTGATAGTCGCCTTTGTGTTCCGAGGATTAGTGATTTGATTCAGTTGATACTTCATGAGGCACATTGTACTAGATACTCCATTCACCCTGGCACAACAAAGATGTATAGAGACTTGAGGAAGCTTTACTGGTGGAGTGGTATGAAGCGGGATATAGCGGATTTCGTATCTCGGTGCTTGAACTGTCAGCAGGTTAAGTTCGAGCACATGAGACCTGGTGGTTTGGTGCAGCGACTTCCCATTCCTGAGTGGAAGTGGGAAGGGATTACTATGGACTTTGTTGTTGGTTTGCCTCGTACTTCTCATGGGTTTGATTCCATATGGGTGATTGTTGATAGGCTGACCAAGTCAGCACATTTCTTGCCGGTTCAGACATCTTATGGCGCGGAGAGGTTAGCTCAGATCTACCTTAGTGAGATTGTTCGGTTGCATGGGGTCCCAACTTCTATCATTTCAGACCGCGACACTCAGTTCACATCTCAGTTCTGGAGGGCTATTCAGCGAGATTTGGGTACAGAGGTTCATTTTAGTACCGCTTTCCCCCCTCAGAAAGATGGCCAGTCCGAGAGGACCATTAAGATTCTGGAGGACTTCCTTCGGGCCTGTATTCTTGCCTTTGGAGGTTCTTGGGATCAGTCTGTTCCCTTGGCAGAGTTTGCTTATAATAACAGTTTCCATTCAAGTATTGACATGGCACCTTTTGAGGCTTTGTATGGCAGGCGTTGCAGATCACCGGTAGGTTGGTTTGATGGTTTTGATTCTCGGCCACAGAGTACAGATTTTCTTCGAGATTCCTTAGATCGGGTCCGAGCGATACAGGACAGACTTCGGGCAGCTCAGAGCAGGCAGAAGAGTTATGCTGATCGTAGGCTTCGTTCCTTGGAGTTTAGTGTCGGTGACTTAGTGTTTCTCCGTGTATCGCCCATGAAGGGCGTGATGAGATTTGGTAGGCGGGGCAAGCTTAGCCCCAGGTACATTGGGCCGTTTGAGATTCTTCAGAGGGTTGGTAGCGTTGCCTACCAGTTAGCCGTGCCTCCGAAGTTTTCAGCTATACATCCTGTATTTCATGTTTCGATGTTGCGTCGATATGTCCCAGATGAGTCTCATGTGTTGCAGTGGGATTTAGTTCAGTTGGGTGAGGGTTTAGCCTTTGTTGAGGAGCCGGTGGCTATTTTGGCCAGAGATGTCAGGAGATTGAGGTCTCGAGAGATCCCGGTTGTTAAGGTTCAGTGGAGGCACCGTCCAGTCGAGGAGGCTACCTGGGAGACCGACAGAGATATGCGAGCTCAGTATCCGCAGCTGTTTGAGCCTTCAGGTACCCCATTGACCTTGATTTACGAGGACGAAAGTCCTTTTTAATAGTGGATGATGTAATGACCCTTCTGGTTATTTCCACGTATGCGTTTTCCTTGTACCGTTAGAGCTTGTTTGTAGCGGCCCCAAGACATTTAAGGCTTGTCGGGACCGGTATTTCGGTGTCGGGTCCATTTGTTTGGTCGTATGATAAGTTTTGAAGTCAAGCAAGTCGGTAAAAGTTATCGTAAGTTTCTTTAATAAATTTTCTGAACTTTGGGTAAAATGTCTCAGAGCTTTTCTCTCAATATATAAAGAGTTAGAAGTCCCCAGAAATACCAAATCGAAGTACTACGAGTCTAGTTTCCAACACACAAAACCTCACATCCAACTAAACTCAGAGTAAAAAGTTATGACTGTTTTACCGCGGACTGTCTGGCAAAAACCGGGTTGCGAACTGGGTCGCGAACCGGGTCGGGTCAAAATCAATTTAAAGCCTCAACTTCACGTTTTAAAATGCCATTTCAGTTCTGAAACAGTGAGAAAACATAAGGGAGGATTCCAAGAGAGTTCTTGAGTATCAAAATCGTGCGATGGTGAATTGCGAACCTAAATTTAAGAATTTTATTAGCATCGCGCGTATATTTGAAAATATTTTATTTTAAAGTTATTTTTTTTATTACCTTTTTAAAGTATTTTAAAGGTCTATGAAAAATACTTTTATTATGATATAATTGTGTATGTACTTATTTTATAAGGTTTGTATACATTGTAATATTTTAACGGAGATAGTAAATTTAGTTATGTTGAAAATTATTATTATAATATAGTACGTTTTATTTGAAATAATTTTCTATTAATTATTGTATATTCAAAAAGTTATATATATTTTACCATGAATTTATGCAATACCCGAGTATATGTATAAGGAGGTAAAAATATTGGAAGCGGGTGTTGCCACCTCCACTTCCACATGGAAGTGGAGGGAGTGTACAACAACCAACTTACGTGGTAGGCTTGCATTATTAGGAGCATTAGTGGGTTAGTGGGTTAGTGGGAGTTTCCCACTTTATTTAGAAACATTCTAAATAGATAAATGCACATAGTTGTGCTCCAGGGTACTTTATATTTTTTTTTTAGCTTCATTTACTGTGATAGTAAAAAGAAAGTGTAGTAATAGATACTTTTATCAAGGATGGTGATGATAATCTGGTGCAAGACATCGCAGGATTGAAATCCTCATTTATATATACACGCGTACCTCTTCGTCAATTGCAAAGTGTACTCTTTTTCGAGTTTGATTTCATTTCGGAGTGGTTCGAACATGGACATCGCCATCCTAGAAGCTTGTCTTCGGACGACAGGTAGGTTACGGTTTATTTTCTCTAGACTCCGCATATATAGGATAAAATTGTATTAATGGGCATCCTTGGGTTGGTTTATTAGGTTGGTACCACAGACCTCGACCGCTTTATTCATGTCCGCCTACTTTTGTTCCTCCGTTGCTTGTAGTACTTGCCGATATATTTTATTTACCCTTGTGGTCCTATGAGGCCTTGTTGACTCTGGACCATAGAAGGTGGGATATTGGGAATGTCCGCGAGTCCCGGGCATAGAATTATCCTTCTAGGCTGGTTATGCTTGCTGATTAGCTATGGGCCTGTGCAGGGTCGATAGGTTGATTGTGAGCTGCTGGGCAGCTATTGTGTTTGATCATACCATTTCCATGCATATAAAGAGATTTTATCCATGTTTTACTATGGTTTTGGCTTCGGGCTTACTGGCACTATTTTCTAAACCTTGCATGGCACCGGGGGCCCATTTTTGATAGAAATGAATTGAAAATGGTTTGATTTAACTTGTGAATATTCTTGAGTAAAAGGAAGTAAAATTATAATTTAAATCACCAGTTTTACGATTAACGCTAGACTCGGCAGGGTCGGGGTGCTAGTTGAGTTTTCTTCCTATTTGAGATAATTTTAGCCTCGGTCGGACCGAGCACCTGAGATGACTTTCTTCTATTTAGACCCGGTTATGCCCGGGCACCCTTGGAGGGGTTTTTGAGATATTTTCCTACTACTTTAGTCCTGGACAGGGTCTGGGCATGCATATTCGAGACTGGGTCTCTATGTTGAAATCGGACTTGCTTCCGGATGACATGTTTTGATACCGAGTTTTAGTATGGGGTCGGGGACCTCCATGGACCTTGCCATTCGGGCCTGGGGCTTCGGGCTGCGTCTGCCGGAGGAAGGGTATACGGCAGAGTAGAGGTATACGGGTAGTGTCCTTCCATGGAACCTGCCTGCTGGGCCGGATCGGCACCGGAGGAGGTACATACAGAGATACCATTTCACTTGAGATCTTCATGCATCATATCATTCATTGTTTGAGGTTCCACCCTTGTTTGTTAATTGTTGATTGTACGCTCCGGTAGTATGGGATGCCGGAGGGTTTGTTTTCACTTTTTTGTGTTCCCCGGTTGTATGGGCGGCCGGAGGACTGTAGGTAGACTCTTGCTATTTACTTACAGAATTATTCCCTGTTGCGGTTAAGAATGAATTTGGTTACTGCTAAACTGTTAGTTTCTGGATTGAGATTGATATGATTAGTTGAGTTTGATTCATGTCTCTGAGCATGCCTATCATTACTCTTTCCCTCTTCTTACACTTGAGGTTACCGGTATACCGTCCATTTTGTAAACTTATTATGTATACACTGTTATTGCAAGGACCCCAGGTGCGTTGTTTCTTACTTTCACCTGTGCCTATGGTGTATATATTTTTCTTGCTGGCCTCACATGTGGTTCTGTTGATTTCCCTCTGGGCTAGTTCCTGTGTACCTTTCGTTGATTTCTGTGACTACTTGCTTCTATTCTGTCTGTTACTATGCTTTTATCTTATATGTGCCCAGTCGGCCTATGATACTTACTGGGTACCTTATGCTTCGCATTTGGTGCTCACCCTACCCCCTGCATCTTTGGGTGCAGATCCTAGCATGGGCCATCGCCGTTAGATCACTGTGATTCGTGCTTGGAGGTCTGTTGGGGACTACTTCAGACTGAGGGTGAGCTCTTGGCGATCAGAGCTTAGCTTTAGTTTATCTTTTGCTTTATGTACTCTATTACCATTCAGAGACATCTGTATATATTGTTTTGGATCGTTTGAACTTCATGTATGTAGTTTTGGCTCTATACTATGATACCAGGTTTGGGGTTTGGTTTAGTTTCCGCATATGTATATTTATATTCCTGTTATCTATTCTCTTCATCTTGTTCCTTTACTTTTGCTTATTAAACTACTCTCCCGCTTATTTGTTAGATAGTAGCCCATTACTAACTGTCCTGGGCTACGTGAATTGGTTCGCCTACTGTGGGGTTGTAGGTGCCATCATGACCGAGAAATCGAGTCGTGACACTAAGTTGGTTAATTTAAGTGTTGTAAAAAGAGTTCTGCCAAAAACTCAATTTAGGTTACTGTATGCTATATAATTGGGGTTAGGATATGGTGCTTCTATTGGCATTTTTAGCTAACATATTTCAGAATATTTGAAAAGTCTTCTTGGAGTCTATTGTTTTTCTTGATATTCGTGGGGCTTTTTTTTTTTGGTTTGTTTGAGTTGTCTTTGATTCTAAACTTCAGCTGAGACAATTGGTATATTTTCCTAACCCGAGCCTTTTCTTTCTTTCTTTCTTTCTTGCACACCCCATTCTCATCCCTCATATTGAATTTGCTGGAAGATAAAGAACAGTGAATAAGGTTAATGTGAAGCTTGTAACTTTCTCTCTGATGTTTTTAGACAAAATGCATAAGGTACCCCCTAAAGTTGGTCGTGATTTGGAAGTAAACATCTAAACTTCACGAGGGTCCTATCACCCCCTTATTCTTGTTCAAAATGACATAAATATCACCTTTTGTGGCCATCACCACTTTTAAAAAGTCAGTGTATTACACACACCAATCAGATTATGCCACGTCATTTCCTTTTATGTTTTTATTTACTATTTTTGTTTATCCTTTTCTTTCTTTTCCCCCTTTTATTCACTCTTTTCATTTTTATTTTTACTTTTCTATTCTTTTCTTCAATCCTTCTTCTCTGACAACGTCAACACCATCTCGACTGAAAATAAAATCAAACCACTAAATTAAAATCATCAGAAACCATCATCGAATTCATCACAAACTCACCAAAGATCTAAAATCTAAAAATTTAACTTACCATCCAATCAAAAAACAAAATTTGTAGATCACCACTAAATCCACCAAATATGAATATTAAAGAATAAGAAAATAAAAAAATGCCATCAAATTGAGATGCCATTGTAAATATTAAAATCTTTTAAATTTTTAATTTTAAAAATCAAATAAAAAATTATGATGCAAAGCCACAAATTTATTTTATATATTAAGTCTTAATTTATTGTTGTAATAGAAAAAGAAAAAAAGGAAAGGAAGAATAAAAGAAAGAAAAAATGGGATGAAGAAGGGATATTATGGTGAAAGTTGCAGAGAGATGTAAAATGGAAGAAGAAGAAACAAGAAAGGGAAAGAGAAAGAGAAAAAGAAAGGAAATAAATGAGAAAAAACCAAGAAATGGAGGAAAAAAGAATTAAAAAATAAATAAAGTGATAAAAAAATATTTCTACCATAAGAGATGCTGGAAAAAAATAATAATATTGAATTTCAACTTATTTCACGCTCTATTGGAGAGTGAAATACACTCTCCACGTTATTTAGGATCATAAGCGGGAATATAATCACCTTGAATAAGAATAAGGAGGTAATAGGACCCCCGTAAAGTTTAGGTGTCTACCTCCAAATCACGACCAACTTTAGGGGGGACTTTATGTATTTTCTCATGTTCTTAATAGTAAACTATATCACACCTCATTCTGATATAGTTTTTCAGTTGTATCAAGTATCATATTATATTCTGATATAATATATATTTTTTAGACTGATAAGCATTATCAATTCTGATAGCATATATTCTGATATACTTTTGAATTATCAAATATCAATAACAAGAATGTAAGTTTAGAGATAATATAATTGTCTTAGATTTTAGAGCTTTTTATCTCTATCATATATCAGACATCCCTTCTACGAGATCAGTTTCGTTTTATGGTTCTTTCGTATACGTTTTCTTTAATTGAATATCAGACATTCCTTGTATCAAATTATTGCGTATATGTGTTTAATAACAAGAATATATATTGATCTCCTCGTTTTGTGAACTTGTGCAGTCACTAAAATATTATCTTAAGAAACGACCTACATAATCACCTCATATCAGTTGCTATGGAGATCATGATTTAGCAAATCATCTGAAAGCTAAACTATCCGAGAGGATGAGTGCCATGCTAAAAAAAACATGTTTTGGTATATTTATGGAGCTACCAAAGTGTGCAATACAACCACAGTTGATTTGTTGTTTCATGGTACTTGAGTTGAAGTAGAATAATCTCGATGAATTCTGGCTCCTTATTAATGGCACCACACTTAGGTTCTCCATCAGAGAATTTGCAACAGTGACCGGGCTAAAGTATACTAAAAATATTAAGGATTTTGACATACTAAGGACAATGCAAAATAGATTGGTCGATACTTACTTTGGGGAAAGAGGCAGTGTTCAAAAAAAAAGAATTGATGGCGTGTTTCAATAATAAAGTATGTGAGCATAATGACAAAAATGTTGTTAAGATAGCTATACTATATACCATAAATAATTTTATCTTCTCAAATTTAAATAATTCGGTATCTCATAAAAGTACTTTTACATGGTCGAGAATGACACATACCGAGATTATCCATGAGGTCTGGATGCTTTCGAAGAGCTTCTCTCGTCCATAAGACACAAATGGACCGCCGAACAGAAGATGTGTCGAATTACTGGCATGCCATATGCCCTCTAGTGTTTATTTTATGAGTGATGTTCTAACCTAGAACAGTCAATTGCTCTTCATGTTGCTCATAGAAGTCCAAGAATACTCAACTAGAAAGTCACAATAAACAAACAACAGTATCTAAAAATGATGGATGAAATGTTTAAAAAAATTAACAATCCGATAATTATCGTATGTTGATCTTTTAAATTTTTTTTGTAAAAATACTATATAGTAACTGATGCATCTTTATCAATCTTAACAGGTTATTTTCAAATACATGGTATCAATCCCACGAAGAAGTTGAGCTTTATCCAACTTCGCAAACTGTGAATTCTCCTAAGGTCCATACATCTAGTGAACTTCAAGAAGATTTTAACGACTTTAGTTCAATACCTCCAAAATTAACTAAGAGGACCTTGACTGAAACCAAAAAAATGGTGCTACCATCGAAAAAGATAAAGCACAATCATCCACATGATCAATCTCATTCTTCAAAGAAGTAAAAATGTGAAAAAATAGTGGACAAAAATCAAACACCTACCACTGTTCAGGATGGTGTTCATGTTGTCACTAATCTTCAGGATGAGATTGTCAAGTCGGTATGCTTCTAATTTTAACCAGTAAAAATTTGTGATACCACTATCATTATTATTGAAATTGCTTTACTAATATAATACAATTATTTATAGCCAACGCCAATGCAGGGTGTTCAATAAGAGGCAAGTGCACAATTCAATGTCCCTACTCTGGCAGAATCAGATTTCATTCCTATTACCAGGAAAGATCTGAATGACTTTAAGAAAGAGGTAAGTTTTCAATTATGGATCAAAAAAATTATTTTTCTTTTACTTATTATTGATTAACCTGAAATTTTGTTGACAATTGTCATTTAGGTCACTGATCAAATTACTGACTTGCGTCTTTTTATGTCTGAGTAATTTAAAATGATTTTCAATTCATTGGCAATGAAGGCAGATTTACATAGCTGTGCCGAAAAGGTAAATATTCACACACTTACACTTTCTGAAGGTAGCATTATAACGACCAGGTCCGTTATTATGGGTAAGCTTTTTATGCAAAGTTTTAAGTTAGAAACTTTCAGGTTTTGGAGTTGAAAATTTTAGGCTAGGCTAGTCTCGGATGAAATCTTAGCAAGGTATGGTCTAGGACAATCCGGGTGAGAATTGGGTAATGTGTTTTGTAGTGAGCTAGTTTTTCCATTAGCTAAGACATAGAGGAGTTTGGGAGACTTTTTGGAAGTGAATTCGAGTAAGTAGAACTCCCAGAATCTAGGTTGACATGAAGGAGTTATTCTAGACATCGGGAATTCAAGGTGTGTTATAAAATGGGCACTTTTCTGAGATTTTTTGAGTTTCTATCCTTGATGAGTGCTGTCACTGCATTATAGCGATGACCGCTATAGTGGTAAAATAACTGCTATAGCGGTAAAATAACCTCAATAGCGAAAGTCAACTTTGGTCAATACCACTATAGCGGTCGATTCCTCTATAGCGGGAGTGCTATAGCGGTGTACGAACTGCTATAGTGGACTGAGTCGGGATATAATGCGGAAACTTCCCTAAAATATTAAGTTTTTCCTCAACTGCGTTTTGGAAAAGGACAGAGCAATTTTAGACAATTTTGCTCTATTTTGCATCATCTTTCATCCCAAAGGTAAGGATTCTACTCTCCTAACTTAGTACTATAATTTTTATGGAGTAGAATTACTAGTTGTGAACTTGGAGAGAGGTTTGGATTGACCTAAAAATGGTAGAATCCGAGAAAAGGGGGGATTCTAGTGCGTAGAAGTTCTTGCATCTTGTTAATTATTGTTGGGTTATGATCATTTAGCCATAATTATCTAAACTTATCCATAAAAATGGTAGCATTAGGTGAATTGATGGTGTGAAAGCCCGAGAATGGATGGGATGATCATAGTTTGGCCTGGGGAATAGGGATTTTGTATAATCCAGATATTTTAGGCTAGTTAATTGATTTTAGTGATTGCATGTTTGTTTTAGACCAAGAACAAGCAAGAACTTCAGAAAATGGGAAGGCTCCGGTTCAATAGAGCTATCGAGTAATTCGAGGTAGGTGATGGTTGTTATTTTACCAATATGCATCATGTGTTCATATACTACTGCTTAGTATTGTATGAGTTGCATGCTTAGGGAATGGTTGTTAAATGTCTAATTGTTCGGTTATCAGTCTTTTGAAATGAACGTGTTTCTTGCTTGTTGGTTACAAGTATGCTTTTGTTCATATTTGTGATTGATTGGATTTGGTGTGACATTTGGTTGGCTCAGGTACCACGCCTGGTATAGGTTACTTATCGATTGACTCGGGTACCATACCTGGTACGGGATACTATTTGGTTGGCTTGGGTACCACGCCTGATACGAGAATTATAAATGGTTGGCTTGGGTACCACGCCTGGTATGAGTTTGATTCACTTGAATTGGTTGTATTCTTTTAATAGTTCCATGAGTGGACCAGGTTGCATTTGTGGAATATGATTTCTGTGTATGTTTATGAGAGGCCGAGTGATTTATTCAAGAGTGAGTTTGGTCTAGTGTAGGCCGGAATTGCATATTAAAATATGGTTAGTGTCCTAGGGGTCCTTGGTGGTCCGGTTGTATAAAAGGGATACCTGTTTATTGTCACAGATTTGTATTTGATTGTTAACTGAGTTTATGTGTTTGATTGGTTAAGGAAGATATCTGTAGTCCAGTTATGTGGTCGATCTGTACATGTCTACTTTGTTTTACTTAGCTTTAGTTATTGTTCATATTTTGTTTATTGGAGCTGGCCGATGATCCTACCAGTACATGATAGTTGTGTACTGATTCTGCACTTGCTTTTCTTTTGTGAGTACAGGCAATCTTCCGGCGGCTGACGCACGACCTCACTTGTAGTCCTAGCGTTCCCAGATATCAAGGGTAAGCTATTTTGGTCAAGCTACCTTTGTTTCTTCTGTTAGTTGTAGCCCACTTGTTTTTGGTTTAGACTCTCTTTTATTTTTGGGGTTGCATCCCCGTATTTTAGACTTGGTAGATGTTTTGGTACAATGAATTTCAGGTTCTAGGGGGGACTTTTCGCAGATTATTATTGTGATAGTATTTTGAGATATTGAATGCTATTTTATTTTATGCAACTGGTTTTGAGCTATTAGATTATGCTAAATATTAGTTTAATATTGGTTTGCTCATCCGAGGGTTGGGTGGGTGTCACTCATGGCGGAACTGAGTTGTGACAAAGATGGTATCAGAGCCCTAGGTTCATTGATCTTGTCGTACTAAATGGGTCTAGTAGAGTCTGGCAGAACGATCGGAGATGTCTGCACTTTTTTTCGAGAAGCTATAGTACTTTAGGAAAACTCTCTTCTTTCTTCCTTCGTGCTATGTGATACAAATTGGTATCTAGTGATACAAATTGGTATCTAACTCTTTCACTCTTCTTTACGTAGATGGTTAATATGAGGAACAACAGAGCGAGACCAACGATCCTAATAGTGGGCCTCATTGTCAAAGGTAGAGGAAGGTGTAGGGGAAGGGGCCGAGGTAGAGCAACACCCGCCAAGGGTGGAGCTCAAACAGTGGCAGGTGAATGAGAGACCACCCCTCCCTCACCTTAGGATCAAATTGAAGAGGAAGTAGAGGTAGTTGTTGAGGAGGGCGTAGAGTAGGCGGAGGCGACACTGGCTGGAGGTGCAGTCCTTCTCCCTATCACGCTCGAAGCATTTCAGCAAGTGTGGAGATTTTTGAGTGGTCTGGTTGGTGCGGGAGCCATCTCGCGGGTATTGCAGATCAGGCTCTGGGCACCCAACCAACGGTTACTACAGATCCTAGGATGGATGCAACATCAGGCACAAATGACTTCTTCAGGCCAATGCTAGGTTCGATTATGATAGGGAATGAGCACAAGATGTTGAACTAGTTCCTCAAGCTGAAACCTCCTACGTTTTAGGGTGCTGAGAAGAAAAATGCTTATGAGTTCATATTAGACTATTATGAAAGGCTGCACAAGCTGGGGATTGTGCAACAATATGGGGTTGAGTTCATCACGTTTCAGCTACAGGGTGATGCTAAGCAATGGTAGAGGTATCATGTGGAATATCGACCATCGACCTTGCCTCCACTGACTTGGATGGAGTTCTATGTGTAATGACCCTCCGGGTCATTTACACATTTTCACCGTTCTTGTACCATTAGAGCTTGTCCATAGCGGCCTCAAGTTATTTATGGCTTGTGGGGATCGATGGTTTAGTTCCCGGGCCGTTTACTTAGTCTTTTTGGCCATCCCTTGTTTTAGAGCTTTAGGCTTTTTAATTCGTTGACTTTGGTCAACATTCTTGGTTAACGTGCTCAGAATAGAATTCTGACAATTTCGTTAGTTTCGGAGCGTGGACTTTGGTCTAGAGGGACCTTTGGTCAGGATCCGGGAGCTTTTCAGCTTGGAATTCTCTCTCGTTCTGTGTTTCCAGGCCAGTTAGGCTGGTTTGGTTGACTTTGGTCAACATTCAGAGAATACGGCCTCGTATGGGAATTCTGTCAGCACCATTAGCTCCGGAATGCCGAGTTTGGGTTAGGTAGGTGGTTGGTTCGGGCCCCGTGTGAGCCGGGCTCATTTTGGGTGTTTGGTTGGTTGTGATAAGTGTTGACTTGGGTCAACATTTCTCCAAAATGACCTCGTATGGAAGTTTCGTAGATTCCATTGAGTCTGGAACGTCGTTTCCACTCTAATAGCACTATTGGTTTTTGAGTATCGGGTTCCGATCGTGCCCGGAATGCCCCGTAGAAGTTTTAGCTGTTGCTGGTTTTTTTGGTTCTGGTGGTCTTCGGCGCGATCACGCTCCCTTAGCGCAATTGCACTGTCCTGTAATTTCTCCTTCAGCGTGATCACGCTCCTATAGCGCGATAAGGCTTGTCTGGGAGTTTTTCCGTTAGCGCGATCGCGCTCTTTTAGCGCGATAGCGCTGACCAGCGACCAACAACTATATAATTATTTGGCCTTCATCTTTACAACTTATTTCTCACACTTTTCCCAACTCTAAACTCCAATTTCTCCCACCAAATTGCTCCCATCATTCCCAAAGCTTGGAGAATCCATCAAATTGTTGGGAAATCTCATTTCCTCTTTGTTGGGTAAGGTCTTCTTCCCCAAAATGTGTTCTTCTCCATTGTTGCTACCACCATTTTTGTAATTCTCAAAGCTTGAAAATCCTTTGTAGAAGCTTCCCTCTTGAGCTTGCATGATTGTGGGTTTGGAATTTGCACCTCCTTAGTTTGCCTTCTCGTCGTGGTAAGTACCTTTTGGCTAAATTTTGATTTTGATTTCTTAAAAATTCCATCTTTAATTCTTGACTTGAGCGGGATGTTTTGATCCCCAATTATTGTCGTTTTCATTCAATTTTTGGGCATGCGCTCCTGGGATGGTAAGGAACAAAAGTGTGTTTTTCGTTTGTGGTTTTGGGTCGCGGGACCCACGGGCCCATTTGTGACCTGGATTTTAACCCGGCTAAAATATTAGCAATATGAGTATCGTTAGTCTTGTTTTGACGTGTAGATTATTGTGTTGATAGTGATTTCACGATTTGGATTATCTCGTAGTAGTTCGAGCCTAGACGACGCCGTCCCCGCAGCTATTCATCGGACGACAGGTAGGTTATGGCTTTTCCTACCTAGACTCTTCATATATAGGCTATAACTGCATTAATTAATATCCTTGGGAGGGTTGTTATAGGTTGGTACCCCAGACCTTGTCTGCCTTGTTCGTCCATTTAATTCATACGCTTGTTGTACTATTCGAGTCGTATTGTATATTACCCTTGTAGTCCTGTGCGGCCTTGTATTGACTCTGGAATATAGATGGTGGGTTATTTGGGGAATGTCCGCGAGTCCTGGACATAGAGATTATCCTTTTAGGCTGGTTATGTCTGCTGAGTAGCTGCTGAGCCTGTGCAGGGCTGATAGGAATTATTGTGAGCCGTTGGGCTAATTTTATATTTGTGTGCGAGCATATCATCTATGAAAAAGGTTTTCCCCTGCATGTTTTACTAAGGTTTTGACTACGAGCCACTACAAACAGTTTTCCTAAACTTGATGGCCACGGGGGCCCATTTTTGGTGCGATTGATGATAGAAAAAGGGATTTTGGATGTTTTCGCACTGATTTTATTACTGGTACTGGTCTCTACAGGGCAGAACACCAGACTTGATTTTATTACTGATTCTAGTCTCTGCCAGGCAGAGCACTAGACTTGATTTACTACAGGTTTACACTCGGCCACACTCCGGGTACCCTTTAAGAGGGTTACTGAGACTTTGATCACTGATTTAGACCCGAGTATACTTCGGGCACCCTTTGAGAGGGTCTTTTGAGATTACTAATACTGTTTTACACTCGGGTCGAAGTCGAGCATGTACTATGAGGTTTCATGTTTTGAGCTACATTTGAGACTTAGCCACTGGCTTAAACTCAGACTCGATTTTGGAGGACACGTTTTGAGATTGAGTTGTTGTATGTGGTTGAGAGGTAGACCTCCATGGACCCCTGTCGTTCCTGGGCCACAGACTACGAGCCGACGTAACATGTAGGAGGGGAGGTGTACGGTGGAGTAGAGGTACACGGGAAAGAGCCTTCCATGGGTCCTGCCTCTATATGGACTTGCGAGGTACCTGAAGAGGAACATACCGGTTACTGTCACATCATATCATATCATGCATTGATTCCACCCTTGTTTGTTGTGTGTTCAGCGTACGCTCCAGTTATATGGGTGGCCGGAGGGTTTGTTTTCACTTGATTGCGTTCCATGGTTGTATGGGTGGCCGTTGGGACTATAGGTAGATTATATTTATTCCTGTCTTTATTTAAAGTTTGTCTTGGCACTCAGTTATCGAAGGAGTAGTGTTGGTTAGCCTATCGAGGCTTCGGTTATGGGATTTTTTTATTATTGAGAGGGCTAGGGAGTCCTACCTTATTAAGGCACTTTTGTGTGGCCTTCTGATCAGAGTATGAGATTCTGGTTCTATTCTTGTTGGGAGTTGAGTGGCATCTCTCGGTTATTTTGGGTTAGTTATTCCATCCTAGGGCTGTACTTGTGAGGTGATTCCCTTATTATGCTACCATGTGATTGGATTGGTATTGTGATTTCCTTGTACTTGTTGATTCCATTTTGAGTATGTTGGACTGCTTTCCGTGTTTTCCTTTTACTTAAGCTTACTGGTATACCACTATTTTCTCAACTCTCTCTCTCTCTCTACTTACTTATATTGTTGTGCAAGGACTCCAGGTGCGTTCTCCTTTCCTTTGCCTGTGATTTTGTGTGATTATATTTTCTGTGCTAGCATGTTTTACTGTAACTTTTGGTTGTCTACTCTCTGTGCTATCTCTTTGTGCCTCCTTTATTGCTTCAGTGAATGCTTTCTTGCTATATGTTACTTACTGTTTTTATATCTTATATGCGCTCAGTCGGCTGATGATATCTACTGAGTAGCCATTGTTTTGGTGCTCATACTATACTTCTGCACTTTCTGTGCAGATATTAGTTGAGCTTTTGTAGTTGATCGCATTGGAAACTCATGCATTTTATGGATATTCCAGACTAGGGTGAGCGCCTGATGGTCGGGGCTTGACCATATCTCATCTTTTGGCACTGTTACTCCTTGTACTTTCGGAGATAAATTTTATTATATTTTTTTACTTCTAGCACTTGTACTCTATTAGAAGCTTCTGTACTATCGATACCAAGTCTTGGGGTTGGTGTAGCTTCCTTTATGTATATATTCGAGTTTTGCTTCCTCTTTGTCTACCTTTACATTCTGCTTCCGCTTATTTCTTCTTATTGGTGCATTTTGGTTAGGTAGTAGCCCATTACTAACCGTTCCAGACTATGGATATTGGTTCACCTACTGGGGGGTTGTAGGTGCCATCATGACCTGAGGAATCTGGTCATTACATCTTGGTATCAGAGCTCTAGGTTCACCGGTATCGTGGTACAGAGGCAAGTGTCTACGTAGAGTCTCGTGGATCGATACGATGACATCCGTATCCTATCTGCGGGAGGCTACATGGCATTGTTAGGAAAAGTTTCATCTTCTTGGCTCCTTATCATGCATTCCTGGCTTTATTGACTTCTAAGACTTTGGTTGTTCATTCATTCCAAGATGCCTAAGACGAGTTCGACAGCGGCTGGTGTCGAGGCTTCTTTTTTGCCTGTTGCTTTAGTGCTTCCGTCAGCGCTAGGACTTCCGAGTGAGAGTTTATAGACTCAGATAAGGGGTGTGGGGCCAGCCCAACCTCCGATTGGATGTGTAGCGACCCCAGTTCTTCAGGACACCATGGCTAGGACTCTGAGTCCTCCGGTAAGTGTTTCAGTACCTGGTTCTATGAGTGGTGCTTCAGTTAGGGCTGTGCTCCCAGTTCTTCAGCAAGGTTGTTTTTCAGTATTGGAGTACGAGGTGAGGTTTCATGACATGGTTAGGCATACTGCAAGGGTTGTACATTAAGAGTTTGATAGGGTTCGGAGCTTTGTGGGAGGTTTGATTTCACCGCTCCGTTTGGCGACCGAGCATTTGGTTACAGTTGGGATGACTTTTCTTTAGGTAGTTGACCATGCTTGGGCTGTTGAGGGTTTGTGCTGTGAGGCATATGGAGGTGGTGCTCGGAAGCATCATCGCCAGGATAGTTCTCGAGGTTTTCAGACTCGAGGTAGGGGATTGTCCACCAGAGATAGATTCCACTGCTTCTTATATACCAGGTCAGTTGTAGTTGCTCCACGGGTTCCAGAAAGTGGTTGTGTAGGACATGTTAAGCAGAGTAGGTAGGGTCCAGATCATATCCTTCGGGGTTTGCTTTCAGAGGGTGTAGGCCGTGGTGGACGGTCAGGTTCAGTGAGATCTTTCCATAGGACTTCATCTAGTAGAGGCTATTTTCAGTGTGGTGAGCGTGGGCACTTTGCTAGGAATTGCCCCACCATTTTGTATCCTGGTCAGCCTGGTTGCTATGATTTTTGAGAGATTGGTCACTTTTATAGAGCTTGTCCCCGATGAGGGCCGGTTGGGCCTTTAATTTTGACCACTCAGTCCAGAGTTAGATCCCGTCAGCTTAATGCTCCTCTTGGTGGCCCAGAGGTAGAGGTTCCTAACATCGTTGCTCCAGGTCAGGCCTTCGCTATCTTCGACTTGTGTTAATACCTCTCGTGTTGCGATTCTTTCCTTTCTATCATTTATTTGGTTATATGCCTACCTGCTACTTGTTTAATTATTTGGCTACCTGAAATGTAGTATTGATGTGTTATTTTATTGGTAGTTTAATTCTTTAGTAGTGGATGAGGGTGAGTTATCCTTGTGAGGTGTTTTACCCGGAGTTGTAGCTTGTGAGTAGGCTTTGTAGAGCTCACTTCCTATTTGTTGTGGTTCTAGGCTTTCCTTGGGTCTTCCTTTCTAGCGGTCCTAGATGGTTGTTGCCCAGGACGTTATCTAGCATGGCTAGAGATCTGTGGATTGATTCAGTGTATTATCGGTAGTTGTGCCAGAATCGAGATTTTTTTGCCTTAGTTGGGAAATTTTGGTTATGCTAGTGTGCATGGATAGGTTTGGCCTCTCGAGTAGAGTTTACCCTCTTTATTGATTAGCTTAGGAGGTTGGCAGGTACGTGGGTTGTTCCCATAGTCTCCTCCAGTTCCTTGTCCGTTGGGTGTTTTGTTGTATCCCTAGTTCCAGTTGGAGAGAATCTTGATCGTATTCCTTTGGATGAGCTCTTGATGTTGGCATTGTGTTTGGGTTTTGACTTTGGCACTTCCAACTAAGTGTTGATCGTAGCCTCATGGTTGGGTTGTATTCGTAGCATTTTGGGTGAGTTGGGCATCCGACCCATTCTTCTCCTACTTTATTGAGTTTGACGTGTAGCTATGAGAAGTAAGGTAATGGCTTCAGGTTCTTATTCGAGAAAGTATTTGTAAGGTTCAGTATATGCTACTGGAGGATTTTTGTTTTGTTGAAAAAGGAGAGAGATGACTTCTTGTTTGTGTTTATGTGTCCTAGTATTTGACTGAGGTGACAATGAAGGTTTGCTTTGGGATTGTGTGTTGGTGATTTGATTCAGCTGTCTACACATTACAGTGGGTTTCCCATCGATTGGTTTGTGTTTTGGTAGCAGCGATGGTGTTGGCAACTTGCGTATTCAAGCCTAGTTGGCTTGGGTTCTTAAAGGTTCATTGGCAGCATACGAGTTCGACCAAGGCTTTGGTTGGCAGTTTTGAAAGTTGGGGTTCAGAATCATGGCTTGACAGGTTTCATCGGATAGTTCATGGCAGTTTTTATTTGGTTGTAGCATCCTAGTGCCGGGAGGCAGTGGGAGCGAGCAATTTAGCTTCCTTACTTCAGTTCGGGATGCGGCTATTGGCCTTGGACACCTAGTCCTTGGCTAACCTCTGTATTAGGCAGGATATTTCTGATGTCAGCGGTGCTCTTCATGGTAAGAAGTTTCTTCCTTCTTTGTTGGACAAATACAGTGGCGTAAGTTCCAGAACCAACGGTGATGTATTGTACGTGGTCAGGTTGTACAGGTTGAGACTATAGAGCCTATCCTGGGTTTCTAATGATGCTTTGATGTTTATGGTCGCCTTCATTTGCCGAGAAATTTGAAAGCTTATTTAGTTGATTCTTCTGGAGTTATTGTTTATGTGGGGTTTCATTGATGGTTAGATATGGCTAGTATGGGCTAGCAGTTCGGTATGATATATGCTTCAAAATGGTTGGTTGTGTGCAGATCTGGTAGAGCGGTTGATTCAAGACAAAGGAATGAGTTGGAGGTAACTTTAAACCCCATGCACCTTTTCCTTGGACTTCGGGGTATTTGGACTTGGTACTCATGGCATGGTGGACTTCTTCCCGAGGTGATCTTGGTAAGATGACTTCAGCTCAGAATGGTGTTTGAGTATTCAGAGTTGCAGCGGTACTCTCAGAGTTTAGAGCTTAGCTGGTGATTTTGAGCTTCGTGGTAGGCTTACCACACTCCTTGCAGAGGCTTGATTTTGGGTTTTGGTCTATTGGGCAGGTTGCCCTGGTTCATTTGCTTTCAGTTGACTCAGACTTGGCATGGTGCAGCGGTTGGGTTTGTTCTACAGTTTAGAAGTTTCTCCGTCAACACAAGATACCTTGGTGTGCGGATTTCTGTCGGATTCAGATGGGTTGATCAGTTGGGTTCAGTTAGCAGGTTTGGTGTTGGCAAGAGTGTTCTTCCGTTGCCTGATGGTCAGTTGGGTTAGGTAAATCCATTTTTTGAGGACTTGCTACGGTTTGTTATCTTGGATGGCAAAAGTTAGTAGACTTTAGCTTGACTTTGGCAGAACTTGAGTATAAAGGGTGACTTCATTCGTGGTAGAGTATAAGTGAAGGCTGTGTATTTTTGGTGTTTCAGTTGATGCTTTGATGGTGGTTGAGTGTTCGACTTGTATGCAACTTCTGGTTATAGTGTGAAAAGGGTTTTGGTTCAGAATAAAGAGTTTTGTAGAATCGGTGGGTTCACAAGTTAGAGTTTTAGTTGTGGGCTTTTCTGGCAAACTTGGTTGTGGTTTCGATGATTCTAGCTTTGTGTGTTGATCACCTTGCTCTTATGGTTTTGGTCTTGTGTCGGTGCTTTCAAGTTGAGAATCTCGAGGTTCAGTTTGGGTTGGCAGACCCTTTGAGTTTTAGAGGTTGAGTTTGGAATCTAGCTTGGCTAGTAAGGGGTTTAGGCTTGGTTGCCTTCGTTGGTTCTATTCTGTTGGGTGCCGTCCGGCTGAGGAGGATGCCCAGCTTATCCGAGAGAGTAGTGCGGGCTGTGTTTTCACTGTTCTTTTAATCTCTAGTCTATCATTCTTTCCTAACTTTCGAGGATGAAAGTCCTTTTAGTAGTGGATGATGTAATGACCCTCCCAGTCATTTACACGTTTTCACCATTCTTGTACCGTTAGAGCTTGCCCGTAGAGGCCCTAAGTCATTTATGGCTTGCGGGGACTGGTAGTTCGTTGCCCAGGCCGTTTGCTTGGTATTTTTGGCCATCCCTTGTTTTAGAGCTTTAGGCTTTTAAATTCGTTGACTTTGGTCAATACTCTTGGTGAACGTGCTCAAAATTGAATTCCGACAGTTCTGTTAGCTCTCGAGCGTGGACTTTAGTCTAGAGGGACCTTTCGTCAAGATCCGGGAGCTTTTCAGATTGGAATTCTCTCTCATTCTGTGTTTCTAGGCTAGTTGGGCTGGTTTGGTTGATTTTGGTCAACATTCAGAGAAGACAGCCTCATATGGGAATTCCGTCAGCACCATTAGCTCCGGAATGCCGAGTTTAGGTTAGGTAGGTGGTTGGTTCGGGCCCCGTGTGAGCCGAGCTCATTTTAGGTGTTCGGTTGGTTGTGATAAGTGTTGACTTGGGTCAACATTTCTCCAAAATGACCTCGTATGGAAGTTTTGTAGATTCCATTGAGTCTGGAACGTCGTTTCCACTCTAATAGAACTATTGGTTTTTGAGTATCGGGTTTCGATCGTGCCCGGAATGCCCCGTAGAAGCTTTAGTTGTTGCTGGTTTTTCTGGTTCTGGTGGCCTTCAGTGCGATCGCACGATTGCACTGGTCTGTGATTTCTCCTTCAGCGCAGGAGCGCGATAACACTGGTCTGGGACTTTTTCCTTCAGCGTGATTGCGCTGACCAGCCACCATCAGCTATATAATTCTTTGGCCTTCGTGTTTCCAGCTTATTTCTCACACTTTTTCCAACTCTAAACTCTAAGTTCTCCCACCAAATTGCTCCCATCAGTCCCAAAGCTTGGAGAATCCATCAAATTGTTGGGAAATCTCATTTCCTCGTTATTGGGTAAGGTCTTCTTCCCCAAAATGTGTTCTTCTCCATTGTTGCTACCACCATTTTTATAATTCTCAAAGCTTGAAAATCCTTTCTAGAGGCTGCCCTTGAGCTTGCATGATTGTGGGTTTGGAATTTGCACCTCCGTAGCTTGCTTTCTCGTCGTGGTATGTACCTTTTGGCTAAATATTGATTTTGATTTCTTAAAAATTCCATCTTTAATTCTTGACTTGAGAGGGCTATTTTGAGCCCCAATTGTTGTCCGTTTTCGCTCAATATTTGGGCATGCACTCCCAGGATGGTAAGGAACACAAGGAAACTAGTAGGGAGAGGGTGTTTGGCCTTCTTGGCTCATCTCAGGGATGATAGTGTGGAGTCCCCATCTATTGAGTCAGTTCTGGTTGTGTCAGAGTTTCAAGAGGCGTTTCCAGCGAATTTGCCTAGTATGCCTCCGGACAGGGACATTGATTTTTGTATAGATTTGGAGCCGGGCACTCGCCCAATTTCTAGTCCATCATATCGTATGGCTCCGACAGAGTTAAGGGAACTTAAGCCTCAACTTCAGGAACTCTTAGATAAGGATTTTATCCATCCCAGTGCTTCGTCTTGGGGTGCTCTAGTCTTGTTTGTGAAAAAGAAGGATGGTAGTATGCTGATGTGCATAAACTACATGTAGTTGAACAAGGTTACCATTCGGAATAAGTACCCTTTACCTCGTATAGATTATCTTTTTGACCAGTTACAGGGTGCATCTGTGTTCTCAAAAATTGACTTAAGGTCAGGGTATCATCAGTTAAAGATTAGGCCCGAGGACATTATTAAGACTGCTTTTTGGACTCGATATGGGCATTAAGAGTTCCTAGTGATGTCATTTGGGTTGACAAATGCACCAGCAGCATTCATGAGTCTGATGAATGGGGTATTTAAGTCTTATCTGAATTCTTTCATCATTGTGTTTATAGATGATATCTTAATCTACTCTAAGAGCCGGGAGGAGCATGTTGAGCATCTCCGCATTGTGTTGCGAATCTTGAAGCACTAGAAGCTATGTGCAAAATTTTCTAAGTATGAGTTTTGGTTGAATTCAGTTGCCTTCTTAGGTCATGTGGTGTCAGAAAAGGGGGTGATGGTGGATCCCTAGAAGATTCAGGTAGTCAATAGTTGGGTCCGGCCAAGCTCTGTGACTGAGGTGAGGAGTTTTGTAGGGCTTGCATGGTACTATCACACGTTTGTCAAGGACTTTACGTCCATTGCTACGCACTTGACAAGGTTGACTTAAAAAGAGGTACCATTTGTGTGGTTCGACAAGTTTGAAGAGAGCTTCCAAAGGCTCAAAACACTTCTTACTACAACTTCCATTCATTCCTTGCCGGTGGAAGGTAAGGATTTTATTGTATATTGTGATGCTTCACATTCAGGTTTAGGTGTGTGTTAATGCAGAACATGAATGTTATAACATATGCCTCTAGGTAGTTGAAGCCTCATGACAAAATTATCCCACCCACGACTTGGAGTTTGCAGCGGTGGTTTTTGCACTCAAGATTTAGAGATACTATCTCTATAGTGTCAAGTGTGAGGTGTTCACTGATCATCGCAGTCTACAGTATGTTTTCACTCAGAAGGTATTGAATCTGAGGCAGAGGAGGTGGATGGAATTGTTTAAGGATTATGATGTGACCATCCAGCACCATCCAGGTAAGGCTAATGTGGTGGCAGACACACTGAGCCGGAAGACCAGTAGCATTGTCAGTTTGGCTTATCTGGGGGTGTCCAAATGACCATTGGCAAGGGATATTCAGTCTTTGGAATCAAGATCCGTGCAAGTAGGCATCTTAGAACAGGGTGGAGTGTTGTCTAGTATGGAGGTCAAATCCACATTCATAGAAGAGATATAGGCCAAGCAGTTTCAGGATTCGCAGTTGAGCAAGCTTCGAAGCAAGGTAATATTCGAGGAGTCCAGGGTTGCCAAGTTGGACTCTGGCAGAGTGATGAGCTTCATAGGGAGGATTTGTGTCCCTCGGATTAATGGCATAATTCAAAAAGTGTTGTCAAAGGCTCATGGTTTGCGTATTCAATTCATCCGGGCGTAACCAAAATGTACAGGGACTTGAGGCAACTTTATTGGTGGTCGGGGATAAAAAGGGACATAGCTAATTTCATGTCCAAGTGTCATAATTGCTAGCAGGTTAAGTATAAGTATCAAAGGCCTACAGGACTACTTTAAAGGATGCCCATTCCCGAGTGAAAATGGGAGAGGATAGCCATGGATTTCATAGTGGGTCTTTCCAAGACTTTGGGAAATTATGACTCTATTTGGGTCATTGTGGAAAGGCTGACCAAGTCATTTTATTTCATTCCAGTCAGGGTGGAATTTAATTCGCAGCAGTTGGCTAAGATCTATGTTAACGAGATCGTGAAACTGCATGGGGTACCACTATCCATCATTTCAGACAGGGGCACGTTGTTTACCTCTAAGTTCTGGGGTAAGTTACATGAGGAGTTGGGCACTCAACTCACTTTCAACATAACTTTCCATCCTCAAACTGACAGTCAGTCGGAGAGGATAATCCAAGTGTTGGAATAAATGTTGAGAGCATGTGTGATTGACTTTGGAGGTCATTTGGACCAGTTTCTACCATTGCATGAGTTCTCATACAACAATAGCTACCATTTTGGTATCAACATGGCACCATTCGAGGCCCTGTATGGGAGGGGATGTAAATCACCATAGGGTGGTTTGAGGCAGGTGATGTGAAACCTCTGGGTGTGGACTTTGTAAGAGAAGCGCAGGAAAAGGTAAGGGGCATTTAGACCAAGTTGCTAGCAGCCCAGAGCAGGCAGAGGAGTACGCAGATCGCAAGGTCAGGGACATGGACTTCCAGGAAAGTGAACAAGTATTGTTGAAAGTGTCACCAATGAAGAGGGATATGTATTTTGGTAAGATTGGCAGCTCATCCCTCAGTTTATCAGTTCATTTGAAGTTCGCAAAATTTTAGGGCCAGTGGCTTATAGGCTAGAACTACTGCCCCGTTTGTTAGGGGTCCATCCAGTCTTCTATATATCCATGTTAAAGCGGTACCATGGGGATGGGTATTAAATTATTAAATGGGATAAGGTATTACTAGACAAGGATCTTCAGTACGAAGAGGAACCGATTGTGATTCTTGATTGGGATGTTCGAAAGTTGAGGACAAAGGAGATAAAGTCTGTTAAAGTTCAATGGAAGCATCATCCGGTTGAGGAAGCCAATTAGGAAATCAAGAGGGACATTCAGGACAAGTACCCTCACTTGTTTGAGGATTCAGGTACTACACTCTTCCCTCTTTTACTTTGTATTTTCGAGTTTGATCATTCGAGGATGAATGATGGGTAAATTGGTATCTATTGTAATGACCAGGTCCTTCATCAAGAGTAAGCTTTTCATGCCAAGTTTCAAGTTAGAAACTTCCGAGTTTGGGAGTTAAAATTTTTAGGCTAGGCTAGTCTCGAATGAAATCTGAAGAAGGTATGGTCTAGGAAAATTCGGGTGAGGATTGGGTAATGTGTTTTGTAGTGAGCTAGCTTTTTTGTTAGCTAATACATAGAGAAGTTCGAGGTACTTTTCAAAAGTGAATTAGGGTAAGTAGAACTCTCGAAATTGAGGTTGACGTAAGGGGTTATTTTAGAACGTCGGGGGTTCAAGGTGTGTTTTAAAATAAGAACTTTTTTGGAATTTTCTGAGTTTTTTCCCGTGACGAGTGTTGTCACTGCACCATAGCGGTAACCACTATAGATGTAAAATAACTGCTATAGCAGAAGTCAACTTTGGTCAGCACTATTATAGCGGTCGATTCTGCTATAGCGGGAGCGCTATAGCGGTGTATGGACCGCTATAGCAGACTAAGTCAGAATTTAATATAGAAACTTCCCTAAAATGTTCAGTTTTCCTCAACTACATTTTGGAGAAGGGCAGGGCAATTTTACTCTAGTTTGCATCATTTTTCGTCCCAAAGGTAAGGATTCTACTCTCCTAACTTAGTACAATAATTCCTATGGAATAGAATTACTAGTTGTGAACTTGGGAAGAGGTTTGGATTGACCTAAAAATAGTAGAATCCATGAAAAGGGGGGATTCTAGGGCGTAGAAGTTCTTGGATCTTGTTAATTATGGTTGGGTTATGATCATTTAGCCATAATTCTCTAAACTTATCCATTAAAATAGTAGCATTAGGTGAATTGATGGTGGGAAAGCCCGGGAATGGGTGGGATGATCATAGTCTGGTTTGAGGAATGGGGACTTTATATAATCCGGATATTTTAGGCCAGTTAATTGATTGTAGTTATTGCATGTTTGGTTTAGACCAAGAACAAGCAAGAACTTCAGAAAATGGAAAGGCTCCGGTTCAATAGAGCTATCTAGTAATTTGAGGTAGGTGATGATTGTTGTTTTCCCAATATGCATCATGTTTTCATATAATACTGTTTAGTATTTTATGAGTTGCATGCTTAGAGAATGATTGATGAATGTCTAATTATCCGGTTATCAATCTTGTGAAATGAACGTGTTTCTTGCTTGTTGGTTTACAAGTATGCTTTTGTTCATGTTTGTGATTGATTGGATTTGGTGTGATATTCGGTTGGCTTAAGTATCACGCCTGGTATAGGTTATTTATTGATTGCCTTCGGTACCACACCTGGTACGATATACTATTCAGTTGGATAAGGTACCACGCCTGGTAGGGGAATTACAAATGATTGGCTCGGGTACCATGCCTGGTACGAGTTTGATTCACTTGAATTATTTTTATTCTTTCGATGATTTCATGAGTGGACCGGGTTGTATTTGTGAATTATGATTTCTGTGTATGGTCCATGAGAGGCTGGGTGATTTATTCAAGGGTGATTTTGGTCTTAGTGTAGGTCAGAATTGCATGTTAAAACATGGTTAGTAGCTTAGGGGTCCTTGGTGGTCCTGGTTGTACAAAAGGGATACTTGTTTTTTTGTCACAGATTGGTTGTTAACTGAGTTTATGTGGTTGATTGGTTAAGGAAGAGACATGTAGTCCAATTATGTGGTCGATCTGTACATGTCTACTTTGCTTTACTTAGATTTAGTTATTGTTCATATTTTATTTATTGGGGCTGGCCGATGATCCTACCAGTACATGGTGGTTGTGTACTGATTCTATACTTGCTTTTCTTTTGTGAGTACAGGCAATCTTTCAGTGGCTGATGCACGACCTCACTTGTAGTCCAAGCGTTTCCAGATATCAAGGGTGAGCTATTTCGGTCAAGCTACCTTGGTTTCTTCTGTTAGTTGTAGCCCACTTATTTCGAGCTTAGACTTTTTTTTTTGTTTTTGGGGTTGCATCCCCATATTTTAGACTTGATAAATATTTTGGTACGATGACTTTCAGGTTCTAGGGAAGATTTTCCGCAGATTATTATTGTGATAGTATTTTGAGATATTGAATGCTAGTTTATTTTATACAACTGATATTCAGCTGTTAGATTATGCTAAGTGTTAGTTTAATATTAATTCGCTCATCTGCGGATTGGGTGAGTGCCACTCACTGCGGAACTGGGTCGTGACAAGAATGTTTAATAACATATCATTTCATTATTTTTTCGGATATTAATGATCAAGCTACTGCCAGGGTACACACTCAAGAATGTAACAGGAGAATGAACGAGATGGATGTCTCACCATCCATCTACGGAGTCAGAGTTGATGATAAAAAGGAAAATCAGGAGGATATGACCAAAGAAGCAGAAAAAGAGATTTGATTTTTTTTAAAACTATTTTTTTTTACAAAAAATTATAGGGACAAATCTGATACATATTTTCATAAAATAGGAAGTTATTGAGGTATCTGAACAGCGCCCAGCTGATGTGATTCGAAAGGATATGCACCTCGAGGCAAGTTGCTCATATGCTATCGAGGAGCCTGTAGAACATATGAATAAGCCACCCATAAATATTTCTACTGGTAAGACAATCAGTATTGAGCGCGACCCTCTAATTTTGGAGGATGCAATTGATGTTCAAGACAATCAGAAGTTAGTTAGCCATCAGACTCCAATTCCAATGGATGTTGCCTCTATTTCACTTGTGTATGTAGAGAAAGATTTATTTGTTGCATTTGATTTGAACAACGATCATCTTCCTAGTCAAATTCCTCAAAATTAAGATCGTTCTATGCAATTCAATGAATTCTTCAACATCTCCACCACCTCAAAGGATCAAAAAAACCGGTCATCAGATCATATCACCATTCACAATGAACTATGGGACAGCTTCTGAAAGTTCAATTATTGTGACTCCAATTTTTAACAGAAAACATCCAGTCGAGTCAAATCCTATTTTTGTGTCACAGGACCAGGGAATGATTAAAAAGTATTAAGAATGGCTTAAGGATGGACTGTTGAAAAAAAACAAAAGATAACAATCACTACAGGAAGTCAATGACAGACCTTCCTAGTTCTTTTGATTTTAAAATTACACGTGTCAAAACAAAGGACTGGTTCTACGTCATGTCAACTCCATGGAAATGCTGGACAGATGAGGTAAATTTGGTGTTTCTGTTTCTCTTTTTTTACATGGAGTATGCACTTTTTTATCTTCTCTTGTTTAATGTTATCACTCTACCATTTTTATAGTGCACAAGCATTAATTCTTGCTTTTTGGATTTTATTACTGGTTGAATACTGATGCGAATGTATCCTAACACCATGATTTTTATCAAGTACATATTATTGAATTAAGTAACCAGGATTCTATCCTGACACTAGAATTATATAAATAATTATAATTGATACAACATGTATCAAATATTTAAGATTGTATCAAGTATTGATTTTATCTTCTAGTGAAATTTACTTTTACTGGCTATGAATTTAAAATAGATCTAACACTTTCTCAAAAAATCATGTTGCCTATATAGTACTCTTCTTGTTCTATTTTAGTTGTTGATGAAATTACAACTGATTTGTAAACAAATTCATGGTGTAATTTACAACATATCGACGTAATCTTCTACTATTTATGCAAGAAGGCAAAATATGATACCTCTAGCACATACTCCTACACAACAGTGGACTGTTGCTTCAAAACATGGTTTGCTAGCATATATGAAAAGTATCAACAAGATAGTAATCAGGTTTGTGCAGCCCAAGAAGAATTTGAGGTCGTTGACTACATTAAGAGCTATAGGATGCACACCAATGTCCCATGGAAAAATGTCGAGAATATTCTCATACCAGTCAACTGTAAGGATAAATACCATTAGATTTTGACTGTCTTATCTACAAAAAAAAATGTGTATCAAAATTTATGATTCAAATCGAGCAGCAGGATATGATGCTTTCATCAAGGATGTAGGGAAGATAGCCAAATTATTACCTTACTATATGTCACTCAGTGGCTTGTAGCCGAATGAGGATGGCGAAAAATCTCAAACTAAATTTTTTGATGTCTTATTTGTCGAGAATCTGCCACAACAAGATTCGAAGAGCGTGTACGCATTTAAATAATTTATTTGTAATATTTTAATAGTATATTACACATTGTTTCAATTTATAACTAATACAATATATATGTAGGGGCTGTGGTGTATTTGTAGCAGCTTTTGCGGAATATCTGACTTGTGAATTCGATATTCTAGTATTGAATTTTTAAGCAACCAAACACCATACAAGATACGACTCACTGTTGTGGAAATATGGCACAAATAAATCAAACACTGATGCTATAAGCG
The DNA here is from genome assembly GCA_003996215.1 of Jaltomata sinuosa. Lineage (NCBI taxonomy): Eukaryota > Viridiplantae > Streptophyta > Magnoliopsida > Solanales > Solanaceae > Jaltomata > Jaltomata sinuosa. The sequence continues at coordinate 30,332 of QJPP01005480.1, forward strand.
ACAATGAAGCACCACCAAAATGCAGCAGGCAAATAATAGGTGCCAATTAAGTTACTAGTGTTGTGATTGATTAGTCTTTTCTCTTAAAGGTCTATGACTTGTATTGCAAATATACTTTTAGTTATTTTTTTTGACAGTGAATGTAAATTTAAATCTTGGCTAACTCTATATTTTGCGAATTTGATAATTCTTAGGTCTATAGTTGATCTTATTTATATATATCAAATTTTTAGTTGTATCATATGTATCATTTTGTTACTGCATCAACTCTACTTATTGTAATTGATTTAATTATGTGATCAAATGTCGAGCCTTCATGAAAGGATTGCGAAGTCTAACTTCTTGAAAATTTATAATATTCCTCCTTATATCCATTGTTGAGATTGTAATAAAACAGACAAATGTGATACAAGTATCAAAAACATGGAACATAAAAGAAAAAAGCTAAAGACATCAGTTACATCAAATTAGTGATATTAGTATCAGTTATCACATCTTGGTAGCTTCTCAATTGTGGATATAAGTATCACAAACATGAAACATGATACAATTTTTTAAAAGTAATCAGGTATGAACAATGTGATAATTAGTCAGTATCACAAATGTGACACTTATATCAAATGTCCAAAATGAATATGAAAATAATTATTAGTAATAGTTAACACACAATTTTAATATATGTATCGGTTATCACCTTATGGTTTGATGCCTAATTATAGATATAGATATCAAAAAATATATTGTACGATAGAAAAAGTCTTAACAAATTCATTAAATTATGATTTGCCTAAATTAAGTGCTCTAAAATGTAAATGTGATATCTATATCACGTTATCACATTTTGATTAGGTACAAAATTAGTGATAGAGATATCATAAATATGCCACATATTGAAATTCTGTAAAAGAAATTCAGTATAATACCATTTCAATTGTTAAGTACAATAAATAGTTAAAGTAAGAGTTTATTTGATAAGTACAATAATTTTAATAAAAAAGGGGTATCAAAATCTATTTTGATACAAGCATCATCCAAACGAATTCATAAAATAAAATCAACTAAAACTTATAGAATATCAGAATATAGTCATTATCAAAAAAAGACATATTCACTTTCTACGAGGATGAAAATTGTAAGAACATCTGTTATGGCCAACACGTTCACATTTTTTACAAGAGTTGGTCCTCTTGAGTAGTATTTCTGTGAATTGTTTCTTGTTTGTACAGGTGTCACGACACAATCTGTCGTGAGTGACACCCACCCAATCCCCGGATGAGCGAACCAATAGAGTTTCACTCTTGCCTAGATTAACAGCCTAAAACCAGCAAGCGAAAAGTAAACTAACAATAAATCAAGTCAAAAACTAAACATAATTATTAATCATGCGGAAAATGCCTCCTAGGAACTGAAAGTCATTGTACCAAACATAAATACCAAATCTAGAATACGGGGATGCAACCCCAAAAGATAAACTGAAATAGTTTTAAGTCCAAAACAATTGGACTGAAAGTCTAAGGATAACCCAAGGTAGCTCGAATAAAGAAGCTCACCCTTGAAAGTCAGAAAATTGCGGGTGCTAGATGCGAGGTCGCGTCTCAGTCGTTGGTAGATTTCCTGTACTTAATAAAAGAAAGACAAGTGCAGTATCAATACACCACCACTGTGTACTGGTAGGATCATCAGCCAGTTTTCAAGTATATAATATATAATTAGTACAACAATATCAAGTAAGGAGTATGGCCAACATGCAATAATAATCATAGGCACATCTAGACTACAAGTCTCTATCTAGCTTGTTACCGCATGAATCCATCTCTTACAGTTCTAATCCATAAACATGTAACCATAACTGTCCTTTCATCTAGCCCGGACCCATCCTGGAATCCCCTCTAGACAACACCAAAGGTAATAGTTTAACCCGGCCTAAACCAAGACCAACACAACAGTTATACAACAGTTCTCGGCCACTCAAAGACCATCAACAATAGCACCTTTAACTAGACAACTCGGTCCACTCACAAAACTGACACCAAGTATTACATCCAGTAAACAACTCGGTTCACTCATGGAACTAATAACAACCAATGCAATACAACAGTCAATAAAATAATGCAAGATGCAATAAAGTAAACCCGTACCAGGCGTGGTACCCGTGCCAACTGAATGATATACCCGTACCAGGCGTGGTACCCGTGCCAACCATTTTGTTATACCCACACCAGGCGTGGTACCCGAGCCAACCGAATGTCAACAACCACAGTTAATATATGAACACACACAACTTGTAAAACCAACAAGTAAACTGTTCAATCACAGACTGTAAACAGGAACCTACACATTCCACAAAAATTCCCTAAGCAATGTAATGCATACAATCACATAGAAATGAGTACATCAATATACACATTTACAGAAAATCATAAGCCATCACCTACCTCCAAATGTTCCAAGCTCTATTCGACCCAAGCTTTTCTGTGTTCCGGATTCCTCTTTCGTTCTTGGTCTAAAAACAAAACGTAATGCATACAATTAACACACAAGGCATGAACATTACCCGGATTATACCAAATCCCCAAACCCTAGGTCATCTATGATCATTCCACCCTTTTCCTGGGCTTTTCCACTGTTATTTCCCCTATTTCTATCATTTTTAAGGATAAAAATAGGAAATCAAACAACCTATGATCATTTTAATGTACTTTTATCCATACCCAAGAACATACATGGCTGGAATCCCCTTCCTTCCCCGAATTCCACCATCCCTAGGTTATTCTAACCTTTCCCCAAGTTCCCTCCTAGCAATTCTACCGCATAGGAAATATAGTACAAAGATTGCGGAACGAAAACCTTACCTTAGGGAAGAATTTTGACGGAAGAATGAAGAAAATCTCTTAGAAATCGCGCAGCCCTTCTCCAAAACAAACTTGTGAAAACTGAATATTTTTGGAGCTGTTTCTGCATTAAAAACCCGTCAGCCCGCTATAGCGGTCCCCACTCTGCTATAGCGGTCCCCATTTTGCTATAGCGGTCCCGCTATAGCGGTAGGCTACCGCTATAGTGGTCTTAAGTGGGTTGACCTCCCTTTGACTGCCGCTATAGCGGTAATTTCTACCACTATAGCGGTGGCCGCTATCGTGCGTGACAACACTCATCACGATTAGAAAGTCCAGAACTTTGCCAGTTTTTGCCATTTTTCAATACACTTGTTTCCCCTGACATCTCAAAATAATCCCTTCACGTCAAACACGATTTTGGTAGTTCTACTTACCCAAATGCGATTCTAATAAGTCCCTCGGACTCCTTTATGTCTTGGATACGTGGCAAACTATCTCACTCCAAGACACCTAAATCCATTTTTACCCAAATTTCCCTAAACTCTACCTCGCTCCAAAATCGGCCGAGGCTAGCCTAGCCCAGAATTACAAACTCCCAAACTAAGAGTTTTCTAACTCTAAAACTTGGCATGATTGGTCTACCCATAACGATGGACCCGGTCATTACAACAGATATCAATTTACCCATCGTTCGTCCCCAAATAATTAAACCCAAAATTACAGAAATAAAAGGAAGGAAGTGTAGTACCTGAATCCTCAAACAGTTGAGGATACTTGTCCCGCATATCCTTCTCGGTTTCCCAAGTGGCTTCCTCAACCGGATGATGCTTCCACTGAACCTTCACCATATCAATCACCATTGTCCTCAACCTTCGGATATCCCGAGCAAGAATCAAAATCGGTTCCTCCTCATAATGAAGATTCTTATCAAAAAGTACCTCATCCCACTTGATGATGTAGTCCCCATCCCCATGGTATCGCTTGAGCATGGATACATGAAATATCAGATAGACGCCCGACAAACTAGGTGGCAGTGCTATCTTGTAATCCACTGGCCCCACAATTTTAAGCACTTCAAATTGACCGATGAACCGAGGGCTAAGCTTCCCCTTCTTACCAAACCACATAACCCCTTTCATTGGCGGTACTTTTAGCAATACTTTTTCACCAACCTGGAAGTCCATGTATCGGACCTTGCGATCTGCATACTCTTTCTGCCTGCTTGGAGCAGCCAACAACTTGGTCTGTATGCCCCTTACCTTTTTCTGCGCTTCCTTCACTAAGTCTAGCCCAGAGGCTTCACATCACCTTTCTCAAATCACCCAACCTGTGATCTGCAGCTTCTCCCATACAGGGCCTCAAATGGTGCCATATCGATACTGAAGTGGTAGCTATTATTGTATGAAAATTCGCACAATGGTAGAAACTGGTCCCAATGACCACCGAAGTCCATTACACATGCTCTCAGCATGTCCTCCAATACCTGAATTATCCTCTCTGACTGAGCATCAGTCTGAGGATGGAAGGCTGTGCTAAAGGTGAGTTGTGTACCTAACTCTTCATGTAACTTGCCCAGAACTTAGAAGTAAACTGCGTACCCCTGTCTGAAATAATGGACAGTGGTAGCCCATGCAGTCTCACAATCTCCTTCACGTAGATCTTGGCCAATTGCTGCAAATTATAATCTACCCTGACCGGAATGAAATGAGCGGACTTGGTCAGCCTGTCAACAATGACCCAAATTGAGTCATACTTCCACAATGTCTTGGGAAGACCCACCATGAAATCCATGGCTATCCTTTCCCACTTCCACTCTAGAATAGGCATTCTCTGAAGTAGTCCTGCAGGTCTCTGATGTTCATACTTCACCTGCTGGCAGTTTTGAAATTTGGACACAAAATCTACTATGTCCCTTTTCATCCCGAGCCACCAGTAACACTGCCTCAAGTTCCTGTACATTTTGGTCACACACGGATGAATTGAGTACCGCGAACCATGAGCTTCTTTCAAGATTTTCTGAATCATATCATCAACCCGGGAACACAAATCCTCTCCCTGAAATGCAACACTCCTCTAGAGTCTAACATGACGTCTCTGGACTTCCCGAATATTACCTTCCCTCGAAACTTACCCAGTTTCAGATCCTGAAACTGTTTTGCCTTAATTTCCTCTATAAAGGTGGCCTTGACCTCAATGCTGGCCAACATCCCACCTTGATATGAAACACGCAAATGCATGAACTTGGGCTCCGAATCCCAAATCTCCTTAGCCAATAGTCGTTTGGATGCCCCCAAACAAGCCAAGCTACCCATGCTAACAGTTTTCTGGCTCAATGCGTCTGCCACCACATTAGCCTTACCCGGATGGTACTGAAGGTCACATCATAATCCTTCAATAACTCCATCCACCTTCTCTGCCTCAAATTCAAATCCTTTTGAGTGAATACGTGCTACAGATTGCGATGATCTGTGAATACCTTACACTTGACACCATAAAGATAGTGTCTCTAGATTTTCAATACAAAAACCACCGCTGCCAACTCTAAATCGTGAGTCGGGTAATTCCTCTCATGCACCTTAAACTGCCTGGATGTGTAGGTTATCACATTCCTATCCTGCATCAACACAACACCCAAACCAGAATGTGAAGCATCACAGTAAACAACAAAGTCTTTACCTTCAGCGGCAAAGGACAAAATAGGGGTTGTGGTCAAAAGTATCTTGATCTTTTGGAAGCTCTCCTCGCACTTGTCGGACCACACGAATGGTACCTCCTTCTGTGTCAACCTGGTCAGGTGAGTAGAAATAGAAGCAAAATTCTTGACAAACCTCCGATAGTACCCCGCGAGCCCAACAAAACTCCTCACCTCAGTCACAGAGCTAGGCCAAACCCAACTCTTGACTGCCTTAATTGTCTGGGGATCCACCATCACCCCTTTTTCTGACACTACATGCCCCAAGAATTCCACAGAAGTCGACCAAAACTCGCACTTAGTGAACTTTGCATAAAGCTTTTGATGTCTTAAAATATCCAACACAATGCAAAGATGATTATCATGCTCCTTCCTACTCTTTGAGTAGATCAAAATGTCATCGATGAACATGATAACGAAAGAGTCCAAGTAGGACTTAAACATCCCATTCATCAAACTCATGAATGGTGTCAATGCATTGGTCAAATCAAACGACATTACTAGAAACTCATAATGCCCATACCAGGTCTGAAAAGCAGTTTTCAGAATGTCTTCAGGTATAATCTTTAACTGATGGTACCCCGACCTCAAGTCAATTTTTGAGAACACCGATGCACCTTGAAGCTGGTCAAACAAATCATCTATACAGGGTAGAAGGTACTTATTTCGGATGGTCACCTTGTTCAACTGCCTATAATCTATGCATATCCGCATACTACCATCCTTCTTCTTTACAAACAAGACCGGAGCACCTCAAGGTGAAGCACTGGGATGTATAAATCCCTTATCTAGGAGTTCCTGCAGCTGAGTCTTAAATTCCCTTAACTCTGCCGGATCCATTCTATACGGAGGAATGGAAATGGGACGGGTGCCTGGATCTAAATCAATACAAAAATCTATGTCTCTGTTCGGAGGCATACTAGGAAAGTCTGCTGGAAACACCTCTAAGAATTCAGAAACCATTGGGACTGTCTCAATAGGAGGAGACTCCACACTATCATCCCGGAGATGAGCCAAGAAGGGTAGACACCCCCTCCCCACTAGCTTCCTAGCCCGAACAAATGATATTATCTTAACTAGTTTGTGCCTGTACACACCTTCCCACTCTAGTCTATCCTTACTCGGAACCTCTAAAGCTACAGTCTTGGTGTTATAGTTCAACACAGCATGATAAGGAGACAACCAGGTCATACCCAAGATAATATCAAAATCAACCATGTACAGAATTACCAAGTCTACCCAAGTATGTAACCCCACAAAAATAACAGAACATTCACGATATACATGAGTCACAACCACCGACTCTCCCACTAGGGTAGAAACATAGATAGGGGAATCAAGGATATCACAAGTGAAATCCAGTCCCAAAGCAAAAGTCACAGACACATAAGAATATGTAGAACCTGGGTCAAATAATACCGAAGCCATTTTATCACAGATAAGAATAGTACCTGTGATCACCGCATCTGAGGCTTCCGCCTCAGACCTTCCTGGAAAAGCATAGCAATATGCCCGATCATCAATCCGGGCAACTTTTCAGCCTGGATGCGCCACACCCCTGCCTGCACCGCCATTCCCACGGTCTCCTCGGCCTCTCTAAAAATTTCCTTGCCCACCCAGTGGATAACCCCTAGCATTACCGCCTCTGCCTATCGGAACCACTGCTCTAGTCTGCTGCTGATCCTGATTAACTGCCTGCCTATATGGACACTCCCTCTTAAAGTGGCCTAACTTACCACAATGGAAGCAACCACGGTCAAGAGTAGGTATGCTAGCTGATGTATAGGATGCTCCCTAGCCTCTAGAAGCTGAAGACTGAGATCTCTGACGACCACCTGTAGTAGCTGGCAGAGCTAACTGAATAGGACGGGCTAGATAAGCCTGTTGATTCTGGCCCTTGGAGTCCAAACCACCATAATTTCCCTCATTCCGAGGCTTCTTGGCTAAAGCCTTAGCCTGCCCCGCTTGCCTAACTCCCTCAATCTTCTTCACATAGTCCACCACATCATTAAAACCCTTCCCTGAAGAAGTCAAATGCACTGACAGTACTTGCAGATCACTAATCAGACCCTTGACAAACAACCAGACCTATTCCTTCTCGGAACCCAACATCTGTGTAGCAAAATAAGACAACACATGGAACTTAGCCTCATAAGTCGAGACCGACATGCTACCCTACTCCAAGTTTAAAAACTCATCCTTCTTTCGATCCCTCAAGGTACGAGGAATGTACTTCTCTAGAAATAATGCATGGAACTTCTCCCAAGTCAGTGGAGGTAGGATAGAAGACCCACACTCAACATGAGACCTCCACCACTGCTTGGCATCACCCTGTAGCTGAAAAGTGACAAAATCCACCCCATGTTGACGTACAATACCCAATTTGTGCAACCTCTCATGGCAATTCAGGATGAAGTCATAGGCATCCTCCTTGTCTGTACCCTAAAACATCGGAGGTTTCAGCTTAAGAAACTTAGTCAGCATCTCATGCTCATTACCTATCATCACTGGGCCTAGCATTGGCCTGAGGAGATCATTTGTGCCCGAAGCTGCATCCATCCTTGGTGTAGTAGTAACCGCTGGCTGAGTATCCAAGGCCTGATTTGCATAAGCTGTGGGTATGGCTCCAGCACCAACCAACCCACTCAGAATATCCCACGCCTGCCTAAAAGCTTCCGGTGTCATCGAAGGAAGGCCTGCACCCCCAACCGGTGCCTCCTCCTCCTGAGCTCCTCTATCCTCTACAAACACTTATTCTACATCCTCATCCACATGATCCTGAGGTGGGGGAGGGGTTACCTCACATGCAGCAGTAACAACTTGAGCTCCACCCCTGGCGGGTGCGGCTCCAGCTCATCCGTTGCCCCTTCCCCTACCGCTGTTGTGAACTACCGGGCCTGCTGTTGGGACCGCTGGCATTGCTCTGTTATTCCTTGTAGTAACCATCTGTGGACAGAAGAGTGAACAAGGTTAGATACCAATTGGAATCGAGTTATTGAACGAAGGAAAGAAAGAAGAGATGGTTTTTCCTAAAGCCCCATAGCCTCTCGAAGAAAAGTACGGACGTCTTCACACAGTTTTGCAAGACTCTACTAGACCTGTTTGGTACAACGAGATCAACAAACCTAGGCTCTGATATCATCTTTTTCACGACCCAACCCATCGTTAGTGGCACCCACCCAACCCCCGGATGAGCGAACCAATAGAGTCCCACTCTTGCCTAGACTAACCACCTAAAACCAGCAAGCAAAAAGTAAACTAACAATAAATCAAGTCAAAAACTAAACATAATTATTAATCCTGTGGAAAATCCCTCCTAGGAACTGAAAGTCATTGTACCAAACATCAATACCAAATCTAGAATACGGGGATGTAACCCCAAAAGATAAACTGAAATAGTTTTATATCCAAAACAATTGGACTGAAACTCTAAGGATAACCCAAGGTAGCTCGAATCAAGTATCTCATCTTTGAAAGTTAGAAAATCGTCGGTGCTAGATGCGAGGTCGCGTCTCAGTCGCTGGTAGATTTCCTGTACTCACCAAAAGAAAGACAAGTGCAGTATCAGTACACCACCACTGTGTACTGGTAGGATCATCAACCAGTTTTCAATTAAACAGTATATAATTAGTACAACAATATCAAGTAAGGAATATGGCCAACATGCAACAATAATCACAGGCACATCTAGACTACAAGTCTCTACCTAGCTTGTTACCGCATGAATCCATATCTTACAGTTCTAATCCACAAACATGTAACCATAACTGTCTTCTCCGTCTAATCCCGACCCACCCTGGAATCCCCTCTAGACAACACCAAAGGTAATTTTTCAACCCAACCTAAACCAAGGCCAACACATCAGTTATACAACAGTTCCCGGCCACTCAAGGACCATCAACAATAGCACATTTAACTAGACAACCCGGTCTACTCACGGAACGGATACCAAGTATTACATCCAGTAAACAACCTGGTCCACTCACAGAACCAATAACAACCAATGTAATACAACAGTCAATGAAATAATGCAAGATGCAATAAAGTAAACCCGTACCAGGCGTGGTACCCGTGGCAATCGAATGATATACCCGTACCAGGCGTGGTACCCGTGGCAACCATTTTGTTATACCCATACCAGGCGTGATACCCAAGCCAACCAAATGTCAACAACCACAGTCAATATATGAACACACACAACTTGTAAAACCAACAAGTAAACCGTTCAATCACAGATTGTAAACAGGAACCTAGACATTCCACACAAATTACCTAAGCAATGTAATGCATACAATCACTTAGACATGAGTACATCCATATACACTTTTATAGAAAATCATAAGACATCACCTACCTCGAAATGTTCCAAGCTCTATTTGACCCGAGCTTTTCCATGTTTCGAATTTCTCTCTCATTCTTGGTCTAAAAACAACACATAATGCATACAATTAACACACAAGGCCTGCACATTATCAGATTATAACAAATCCCCAAACCCCAGGCCATCCATGATCATCCCACCCTTTTCCCGGGCTTTTCCATCGTAATTCCCCTAGTTTTATCATTTTTACGGATAAAAACAGGAAATTAAAACACATATGATCATTTTAATGTACTTTTATCCATACCCAAGAACACACATGCTTAGAATCCCCTTTCTTCCCTGAATTTCACCATTTCTAGGTTATTCTAACCTTTCCCCAAGTTCCCTCCTAACAATTCTACCGCATAGGAATGTAGTACAAGATTGGGGAACGAAAACCTTACCTTAGGGAAGAATGAAGAAAATTGCCTAGAAATCGCCCAACCCTTCTCCAAAACAAACTTGTGAAAACTGAATGTTTTGGGAGCTGTTTCTGCATTAAAAAGTCGTCGGCCCGCTATAGCGGTCTCCGCTCTGCTATAGCGGTCCCGCTATAGCGGTAGGCTACCGCTGTAGTGGTTTTAAGTGGTTTGACCACCCCATGACCGCCGCTATAGCGGTAATTTCTACCGCTATAGCAGTGGCCGCTATCGCACATAACAACGCTCTTCACGGATAGAAAGTCTGGAACTCTACCAGTTTTGGCCATTTCACAAGACACTTGTTTCCCCTGACGTCCCGAAACAACCCTTTCATGTCAAATGCGATTCCAGTAGTTCTACTTACCCAAATGCGATTCTAAAAAGTCCCCCGAACTCCTTTATGTCTTGGCTACGTGGAAAACTAGCTCACTCCAAGATACCTAAATCCATTTTTACCTGGATTTTGCTAGACTCTATGTCGCTCTAAAACTGGCCGAGGCTAGTCTAGCCCAGAATTTTAAACTCCCAAACCCAGAGTTTTCTAACTCTAAAACTTGGCGCGATTGGTCTACCCGTAACGACGGACCCCGTCATTACAATAGGTCAGAGCAATATGGTGCCTCCTCTAAATCCTTAAACTTCAAGATGGCATACACATGTGGACATAGTAATTCATTCATTTAAAATCTTTGATAGTTACACATTTTATTAACTAGATAAAAAATATAATGTCTACCACTATCATTTACCGTATATCGGAACTCTGACGAAGATCTCACCTATAAGTCAAATTTTTATGATAGAGTTAGATAACAATGTAGGATTTCTACAACTTTGAATAGAATATGTAATCAGTTTCATAAGAATAACAGTATAGTCTATCAGTTTCTTATTTATAAAGCTAACAACTTACTGAATTACTTGATTAGTCTTTTCTCTTAAAGATCTACGACTTGTATTGCAAACATACTGAATTACTTTATGTGCCCTACATATCAAAAATATATCAAAATATAAATAATCACATACCATCATATGAGCACTTTTCAACGCATTTAGTTATAGCATATCTTAAAATTTTTCACCAAGCATAGTGAAAGTATATCGTGCTTTTTTAGCATTGGCGCAATTTCAAGAACCAAACATAAATCTAACATCTTCAAGAAATTGATATAATTAGAGTTCACGGGCCTCTTTCAAGCATGCGTTAATGTTCTTGACAATGTTCAAAATCAGCAACAGTTCTTGCTTAATCAGAGCATACACTCTCGCCCATCTTTCAACACCAACATCTTCCAAATAGTCTTTCATCCTCATATCCACCATCTCTATCTTTGCCATGAGTTCATCAAACAATTCATCTGTATATGCCTTTTCTATAGAATAATATACCTCACTCAGATGGTCATTGCTCTTCTTGTATCTTTTACATACGTTGTTCCAAAGATGCCATATACATGCCGAGTGAGGCACATTGGGATACACTCTAGAGACAATATTGTTGATAGTTTCATTCCTATCAGACACTACATACATATTTGTTCGTTCGCCGAATGCTCCTTTAAATTGTTAAAAACATCAAGTCCACTAGGCATTATTTTTGAATCAACGACATCATACGCTAATGGTAGAATGTGCCCGGGTACAATAACACTTTGGATAAACGGTTCTAACTAAACAAAGTTTTAAATTTTAAATACATATCTTTAGATATAAGTAATTGTATCAATTTTATGATAACTTCATAATATATCAAACTATCTACCAACCAAAACAACAATCTAAATTTTATACTTGTTTCAAGTATCAAGCTTTAATTTTTTTGTACATTCAAAAAATTTAAATACACCACAAATCACAATTTAAACAACTCACACATAATAATGAATATTAGACATGATACCATTACTGTAACCCCCCAGAATTTGATTCAGCTTTTAAACTTAGAAACTCGAAAAATTCTGATACTTTCAAGAATCACGAGCCATAGATAGAACCACGAATCATGGAAGTGACCCGTGAATCCTGTACTTCAAATCCCACCTCTAGTCTGAGAACCATGAGTGGAGTCTACGGGTCGTGATTAGTTTCATGGGTCGTGGAAACCACCCGTGGAACTCAGACTGAGGGCAGTCAATTCCCTAGAAACCACGAGAGGTTTCTACGAATCGTGGAAGTTTCCACGAGCCATCCTGTTAATCCATGGGAAATTATCTGCAGCCTAAATTTTGGCTCAGAAACCACGACTCCAAACCATGAGCCGTGGTTACTTCTACAGTCTGTGGAAAGGACCCATAGAACCTAAAGTCAAGTTTTTAATCAACTTTTCTCTAATTAAATTCCAGGGGTATTTATATAATTACCCACCATCTTAACTCTTAAGTGAGGTCATTTTGACCATTTTTAGTAGAGTTTTATTTCCTAATAGCCTAAACTCTTCTCATTCTAAGCAATTCTATTCCAAAAGAAGAAAGAACTCCTTCAAGCTCCAAGTCTCAAGCTCCAAGTTCAAGCCTCTATTTCTTTTCACCCTAGATCTAGAAACCTTCAATAAGATATATTGGTATTCAATAAAGGAATCCCTTCACCCTTATGCCCAAAACCCCATGTTTTACCTTGATTTATCAAATTGGGAAATTAGGGTTCTCACTCAAATTGGAGAAAAGCTATGGGTCTTCTTTTAAAGCATCAATTCATGATTTCTCATTACTCATCTATGATTTATTTGAGGTTCCTTAATTGATTTCAATATCACATGCATTAAAGGTGATTTCTAGAATAATTCCTTCAATTTGCATATTTTCAAGTAAAAATTGACATATTTAGATAACATGACCTTATGTATTTATGATATTGCATGCCAAATTCTTCAAGCTATGGATTTAGAAAGAGTTATGGTTATGCTAAGTTTAAGAGTTATGGTATGTGAATTGCATGACATTAGATATGTCCTTATGCTTTTCAAACAAATTTGTCATTAGATATGTCACAAGTATGAATTGAGATATATGTATATTTTGGGATAGTATTTAGCATCGAGTTGGACTAGGGTTTAGCGTACCCTTAAGTCCCATTACTATGTTGCCACCGTAGGTTTCCCTCTGTGGCTTATGATAGGATCCTGATAGATAAGGTTCTAACCTTGGCCGATTAGGACAACTTTTTTTAGTTTGGGTGTATGATAGTGGACTCCATGTAGCTGATCATGGTTTATGTCAGTTAAGAGAAACTCATGTATAAATGATTTTAAGTCTTATGCTATGTCATCTTTTATCTTATGTTTGAATTATAATATTTCTTATGACTTCTCTTTTATGCATGATCTCAGTTTTAACTACGTTTCAAGCATATTTTTTTTACCTTATTTATGCATATCTCACATACTCAGTACATCTTTCTTTCAGATTCTCGAGTTAGTTGGGTTCATGTCCCATCAACTCTTATGATAGTTTAGAGGCTTCATACATAGTTAGACTTGTATTCCCTGTTTGGATTTGGTACTTCTTAGACTTTGTTCCAATCTAGATATGGTTGCCTATCTTCATTTAGTATGCTTCCGCTATGTTTTCTTATGAATGTTCGAGTATGCTATGAACAAGGGTTAACTTGGGAGACTTGTGGTCTCAGGTCCCGTGTTGTGCCTAGGGTGTAGCCTCGGGGCATGACAAACTTGGTATCAGAGCATCAGGTTCAAGAGTCCTAGGGTGTCTGAAAGCTGCATCAAGTAGAGTTTCTTTCATGTGTGTGAAGCACGCCACACTTATGAGAGGGAAGCTACGAGGTGTCTTAGGAAAAACTACACTTCTTTCGTGATCAATATCATGCAATAGAGTTTAACTGTAATACTCCTCTAATCCATTCTTTATGCATTTCTAATTATGCCTCCTCACCATGCCATGCCTCACCGAGCCACTCGAAATGTTGACCCTCTAATTCTAGACCCCGAGGTCACAAATGCAGAGTTCAGGAATTCTATTCATATGCTATCTCAAACTATGGCTGCTCATGCCAATCAACAAGCTCTTATCCTCGTCCACCCCCAAGGTAGAGTTGTGGCCTGAGTTCGAGATTTAATTCGCATGAATCCACCTGAGTTCTGGGGTTTGAAAGTTGGTGAGGATACATAAAATTTCTTAGATGAGGTAAAAAAGATCTTTGGTGTAATGCAAGTGGGTAGTGTTGATGGTATTGAACTAGCTTCCTATAAACTCAAGGAGGTGGATCATATTTGGTTCACTCAATGAAGGAATACTAGGGATAGGGATATGGTCCCTATGACTTAGGAATGCTTTGAGAAAGCTTTTCTTGATTGGTTCTTTTGAGAGAGTTGAGGAAAGCAAAGGTCGAAGAGTTTGTGAATTTGAGGCAAGGTTCTATGTCAGTTCAGGAGTACGAATTAAATTTCACCCAGCTTTCTAGGTGTGATCCTTCCGTGGTGGCTGACCCGTGGGATGAGATGAGTAAGTATGTTTATGGAGTGTCGGATTTGGTAAAGAAGAAGTGTAGGTCTGTGATGCTTTTGGGTGACATGGATATTTCTCGACTTATGACACATGCCCATCAGATTAAGGGAGATAAGTCCAGGGAGATGTCAAGGGAGAACAAAAGGGTTAGATCAGAGAGTTTAGGTTTTGGCCATCAGAAGTCCGGAGGTGGTCATCACTCTTCATTTTAGAAGAAATCACCAGGGCCCATTCATTCTTTAGCTAGTGTTCCTACCCAGGCCCCCAGGCCTCATCATGATCAGACTGGTAGAGGATCTGGTTCCTATTTATAGGGAAGTGTTGCAAAGGGGACTCCTTACCCTTCTTGCAACAAGTGTGGTCGAAGTTATTTTGGTGAGTGTTTAGCTGGTTCAGGTGGATGTTTTGGGTATGGTCAGGTTGGACACAAGATTAAGGATTGCCCTTCAGCTAAGAAGGGACAAAGAGGTAGTGGGACTCAGTTTTCTCTAGCATCCCCAGGAGGTCGAACAACCCAGTAGGGCATTGCTTCTTGTTCTGGTGGTCAGTGCAGAACTGCCTTTATGCCAGGACCATGAGTGTTCACCGAATGTTGTTACTAGTATGTTTAAAGTCTTGTCTCTCGATGTGTATACCTTATTGGACCCTGGTGCTTCCTTATCTTTTGTGACCCCTTATTTTGCTTGTAAGTTTGAGATTAGTCCTGATCAGCTCTTAGAACCCTTTTGTGTTTCTTCTTCAGTTGGTGAGTCAGTCCTAGCCAAAAGAATCTACCGAAATTACCCTATCTCAATCCTTCATAGAGTCACTTTAGCGGATCTAGTTGAGTTAGAGATGACTGATTTTGATGTTATTCTTGGTATGGATTGGTTGTATGCATGTTATACCTCGGTTGATTGTCGTACTCGAGTCATCAGTTTCAAGTTCCTGAATAAACCTGTCTTAGAGTGGTAAGGTAGTCTTCCATCCTCGAAGGGTCATTTCATATCTTATCTTAAGGATAGGAAGATGATTTCTAAGGGTTATGTTTATCATATAGTTCAGGTTATGGACACGGAGTCCAAAACCACATCTCTCCAGTCAGCCTGTTGTGAGTGAGTTTCCAGAAGTGTTTCCCGAAGATTTGCCCAGAGTCCCTCCCAAGCGAGAGATCGACTTCAGAATAGATCTTCTTCTAGATACGCATCTTATATCTATTCTTCCTTATAGAATGCACCCCATGGAGCTTAAGGAATTGAAGGATCAGTTGAAAGACCTTCTTTATAAGGGTTTTATTCAACCCAACATCTCTCCATGGGGTGCTTCAGTCTTATTCGTATGAATGAAAGATGGTTCTATTAGAATGTGTATCGACTACTGTCAGTTGAACAAGGTCACCATCAAGAATAAGTATCCCATTCCTAGGACCGATGATTTATTCGATCAAATTCAGGGTGCCAGTTACTTCTCCAAGATCGACCTTAGATACGGTTATCATCAGCTCCATGTTCGAGAGTGTGACATTCCAAAGACAACCTTCAGAACTTGGTATTGTCATTATGAATTTGTGGTTATGTCTTTTGGTCTAACAAATTCTCCCACAACTTTTATGGATTTAATGAATCGTGTGTTCAAGAAGTATTTAGATATGTTTGTGATTGTGTTCATTGATGATATTATCATCTATTCTCGGAGTAAGGAGGAGCTTGCAAACTATTTGAGAGTTGTGTTGCAAACTCTCAAGGATCGACAGTTATTTGCTAAGTTTAGCAAGTGTGAGTTTTGGATGCAGTCTATTACTTTACTGGGTCATATTGTGATTAGAGATGGTATTTGAGTTGATTCTAAAAAGATTGAGACAATAAAGAACTGGCCTAGACCCACTTCCCCATCCGGTATTAGGAGATTCTTGAGCTTGGCTAGTTACTACAGGAGATTTGTGGAAGGGTTTTCTTCCATTGCTGCCCCATTGACTCGGTTGACTCAGAAGAAGGTTATATTTTAGTGGTCTGATCTATGTGAGAAGAACTTTCAAGAATTGAAGACTAGATTGACCACAACTCTAGTGTTGGCTCTACCCGAGGGCCTAGATGACTTGTTGTGTATTGTGATGCTTCTAGGATTGATTTGGGTTGTGTGTTGATATAGCGTGGTAAGGTGATCGCGTATGCTTCAAGACAGCTTAAGATTCATGAGAAGAACTACTCTGCTCATGATCTTGAGTTAGCGGTCGTGGTTTTTGCTTTGAAAATTTAGAGACACTACTTGTATGGTGTTCATGTGGATTTATTAACCGATCATAAGAGTCTTCAGTATGTGTTCTCTCAAAAGTAATTGAATCTTCATCAAAGGAGATAGCTTGAGCTTCTTAAGGATTATGATATGAGTGTGCTTTACCATCCGGGTAAGGCCAATGTCATTGCGGATGCACTTAGTAGGTTGTCCATGTGTAGTGTGTCCTCGATTAAGGATGGAAAGAAGGAATTTACCAGGGATGTTCATCGACTTTCTCGACTAGGAGTTTGCCTTTTGGATTCAACCAAAGGTGGTGTTATTGTTCAAAATGGTTCTGAATTATCTTTGATAGCTGAAGTGAAAGAAAAGCAAGACAGTGATCCTATCTTGTACCAGTTGAAGGGTGCAGTCCATCAGCAAAGGGTAGAGGTTTTCTCCCAAGGGGGAGATGGTGTGCTTAGATATCATGGTCGATCATTGTGTATTCCTGACATAGATGGGTTGAGATAATAGATTTTGAAAGAGGCTCATAGCTCTAACTATTCTATTCACCCCGGTACCACCAAGATGTAATGTGACCTACGAGAAGTCTATTGGTGGAATGGAATGAAGAGGGACATATCAGGTTTTGTGGATAAGTGTCCCAACTATCAACAAGTGAAGGTAGAGCATCAACAACCGGATGGTATGACTCAGGATATTGATCTTCCTACTTGGAAGTAGGAAGCGATCAATATGGACTTCATTACAGGTTTGCCTCGTACTCGTAGGCAGCATAATTCTATTTGGGTGATTGTTGATAGGATGACTAAGTTATCCCACTTCTTGGATGTTAAGACTACAGATTCAACAGATGATTATGCCAGACTCTACATTCGAGAGATAGTCAAATTGCATGGTGTTCCATTGTCTATCATTTAAGATAGAGGGTACTCAGTTTACATCCCAGTTTTGGAAGTCATTTCAGAAGGGTCTTGGTACTCAGGTGAATCTTAGCATAACTTTTCACCCTCAGACGGATTGCCAGGCAAAGCGTACTATTCAGACTTTGGAGGATATGTTGAGAGATTATGTGATTTATTTCAAAGGTAGTTGGGATGATCACTTACCTATTATCGAGTTTGCCTACAATAACAACTTCCATTCTAGTATCCAGATGGCCCTACCCATGAAGGGTGTGATGAGATTTGTCAAGAAAGGGAAGCTTAGTCCCCACTATGTAGGTCCTTATCAGAATTTAAGGAGAGTTGGTGGTGGTGGTGGTGCTTATGAGTTGGATTTGCCATTAGATTTAGAAGCGGTTCATCCAGTTTTCCATATTTCTTTGTTGAAGAAGTGTGTTGGTGACCCGACCTTGATTGTTCCTTTGGAGGATGTGAGTGTGAAGGATAGCCTTACTTATGAGGAAGTTCCCGTGAAGATTCTTTATCGTCAGATTCAGAGGTTGAGAAATAAAAAGTCACTTCGGTAAAGGTCCTTTGGAGAAATCAGCTTGTTGAGGGAGCTACTTAGGAAGCAGAAGCAGAGCTACTTAGGAAGCAGAAGAGTCATGGAAGTGACTCGTGAATCCTGCCCTGCAGATCCCACTTCTGGTCTGAGAACCACGAGTGGAGTCTACGGGTCGTGATTAGTTTCACGGGTCATGGAAACCACCTGTGGAACTCAGACTGAGGGCAGTCAATTCCCCAGAAACCACGAGAGGTTCCTACGACTCATGGAAGTTTCCACAAACTGTCCTGTTAATCCGTGGAAAGTTATTCACAGCCTAACTTTTGGCTTAGAAACCACGACTCCAATCCACGAGCCGTGGTTACTTCTATTATCCGTGGAAAGGACCCGTGGAACCTGAAGCCTAGTTTTTAATCAGCTTTTTTCTAATTAAATCCTAGGGGTATTTCTATAATTACACATCCTTTTAACTCTTAAGTGAGGTCATTTTGACCATTTTTGGTAGAGTTTTATTCCCTAATAGCCTAAACTCTTCTCATTCTAAGCAATTCTTATTCCAAAAGAAGAAAGAACTCCTTCAAGCTCCAAGTCTCAAGCTCCAAGTTCAAGCCTCCATTTCTTTTCACATTAAATCTAGTAAGCTTCAATAAGGTATGTGGGTATTCAATAAGGTATGTGGGTATTAGATTATGGTTATGATAAGTTTAAGACTTATGGTATGTGAATTGCATGACATTAGATATGTCCTTATGCTTTTCAAACAGATTTGTCATTAGATATGTCACAAGTATGAATTGAGATATATGTATATTTTGGGAGTAGTATTTAGCACCTAGTTGGACTAGGGTTTAGCGTACCCTTAAGTTCCAGAACTACACTGTCACCGTAGGTTGACCTCTGTGGCTTATGACATGATCTTGATAGATAAGGTTCTAACCTTGGCCAGTTAGGAAAACCTTTTTCAGTATGGGTGCATGACTCTGGATTCCATGTAGCTCATCATGGTTTATGTCGGTTAAGAGAAACTCCCCTATGAATGATTTTAAGTCTTATGCTATGTTATCTTTTATCTTATGTTTGAATTATGATATTTCTTATGACTTCTCTTTTATGCATGATCTCAGTTTTAACTATGTTTCAAGCATGTTTTTTTACCTTATTTATGCATATCTCACATACTCAGTACATCCTATAGTACTGACGCATATTCTCGCGCTGCATCCTTTGATGATGCAGATTTAGGCTCGCTCTCTCAGGCTCGTGGCTAGATGACGACGGATATCCAGATAGAAGTTGGTGAGTCCTCATCCTTCGAGGACTAGTATCAATCTAGTTATTTTGTTTATCTTTCTTTCAGATTCTCGAGTTAGTTGGGGTCATGTCCCATCAACTCTTATGATAGTTTAGAGGCTTCAGACATAGCTAGACTTATATTTTGTGTTTGGATTTGGTACTTCTTAGACTTTGTTCCTATCTAGATATAGTTTCCTATCTTCATTATGTATGCTTGCGCTATGTTTTCTTATGAATGTATGAGTATGTTACGACCAAAGGTTAACTTGAGACACTTGTGGTCCCGGGTCCCGTGTTGGGCCTAGGGGGTAGCCTCGGGGTGTAACAATTACCGTTATTGCAATGTAATTGATTCTTACCTGCTCCGTCCATTGTACTAGCCAAAACAAACATCTCCTGATGAGGTTAACTCAGATGGCTCGCGTCGACAACCACCACAGGTCTATGACCTCAAATAAATCGATACAAAGAGATAAATAGGTACATGAACTCATTTGTTGGTGATTTCTTCATCCTTATATACGAATTTGGATACACAGTATCCAACATATATATAGAGGATTGTAAATTTTGGTAATTGTCTGTTGAGTCACCCCTTAACAACTTAATGGCCCTCTCCATAGAATGTCATGCCTTCATGTAAGTGACCACACGAAGAAGTTCTTTAACGTCTTCCTGTATTTTCTTTAATGTGTGTTTTCTCTTGTGATCACGTAACTTTGGTACAACCATTCCACCAATCAACATTGAAGTTGCTTGGCGCCGGTAATATAACATGTCTTTAAGTGGACACGTACGAGTGTTGATGACGCTTCTAACTTTGAAAATATTGGATTTGTTCAAGCAAGACGATATGAATAACCACTCACAAGATAATAGCTGCAAATAAAAAACAATACAGATTTTAAAAAATGTTAGACTTTAAAGAAACATATAATATCCGCATTACACAAAAATGTTGAAACGTATATTATAGTGTTATTTAATCACGAATATATATTATTTTAATATAAGTATCAAGTTTCTTAGATCAATTTCTATGTACAATATATTTGATAGTAATTAACTCATAATATATACTGTGTATCACAAATCTGTCCATTCATTTGAATAACAATATTTATGAAAATTATTTAATGACCCATATTTATACCAAATCTATAGATTCATATAGTATACAACCAAATAAACTGTAGAAAATTTAATGAATAATATTTTAGATACTCTAACTTTTTCTTTCCCGATCTTTCCGTCTTGAACTGAAACTTGTGATCAATGGCATACTGAGCCATAACTGCTACTAGAGTCTCTTTATTCTTGTGTTTCTGACCTTCTTCTACAATCTTATGCTTAGGATCTGTAATTATAAAACACACGTCGTCCTCCAGGATAACTAATGGCTGATCAAAATCAGAAATTTCCAGTGCAATCGTGTCACAATTGACAGAACTGATACAATCACCTTCAGTTCCATGACTCTATACTACAATTTCACCAAAGCCAGTACGTCCCAAATCTCTTTGTGTGGTTGTGATACACAATAGATACTTATTAAAGTCTTTGCTCTGTTTCTTCAATTCCACATACAATAACATACCCATGTCATTGCGAATCTCTGTTGGAGAACTATTTCCATCAAATTTGTATTTTATTTATAGATTTTTTATATTTCTATCGATCTCCAAATGCTTTGCAATTTCAACGATCAAATCATTAAAACGGGCATAATCCTTCACAATAATACCATCAGTTACATCATTTATGTAATTATTCTCTGAATCCCAGCGACCTGAATGGCGTAACAAGATTGATGAAAGACATTATCTGGATACTTCAAATATCAGATAAATCTATAATATATATAAAGGAGATTATAGACAAGGAGATGTGGCACCTCTCTATGGCCTCCATTCATATTTAACTTTTTCACCTTTTTTTAAATTTTTTCCTTCATTCTTTTCATTAATTAATTTATTTAATAATTATAAAAAAATTTCATATTTATTATATCTAATTATATCTCATGAGTTATAAAAAACCTCTAACTATTTGTATTCTCTACTTAAATAACATATTTCCTCAACTTCCTTCAACCTAATTCTTATTATTTAACTAATCTATAAATAACATGATCTATGAAATTGTTGGATGCACATTTTCATTTTTTCCTCCTCTTTTTAGTTAGTGTATCTTATTCTCATTTCTTTTTAGTTTTTCTCCTTCATTTTTTTTCATCTACCATGTATTTAATAACCTACAAATATGATATAGTAAAGATGATGTGATAATATAGTCACTACTTTGATGAAGATCATAGATATAATTTTTCAGAATTTTTTATGTGTTATAATAGCCAAATAAAAGTTCATCAAAATGAAAAAGTAAGTTTGATGGTGGTCTAACATTCATCAAAGGGAGATGGTCAAATTAGTATTGTACAAGTTTATCAAGATGAAGAATGAAGTTTAATAGTTGTGAAAGATTCATCAAGACAGATAATCTGTCACGAACCAGACCGCCGTGAGTGGCACTCACCCAACCCCTGGGTGAGCGAACCATCACTTCCCCGAACTTAATCATTCTAACAGCTCAAAACCAGTGCATAAAAGTAAACAAGCAATTCAATAATAATAAAACAACTTCATTAAGTTAACCTACGGAAATTTCCCCCTAGAATCTGAAAGTCGCAGTACCAAACAATTATACCAATGCTTAGAGTGCGGGGATGCAACCCCAAAAATATAAGGAAATAGTCTAACCCAGAAATAAATAGGCTACAACCCTAATGATAGATTCAAGGCAGCTCGATCGAAGTGGCTCACCCTTAAAGTCTGGAAATGCTGGTACTACAGATGAGGTCGAATCTCAGTCGCTGGAAGATTGCTCGTACTCACAAGAAGAAAAGCAAGTGCAGTATCTGTACACCACCACTGTGTACTGGTAGGATCATCATCAAGTTCCAAATAAAATAGTGTATAATTCAGTACAATAAATCAAGTGCAAGTACGGAAAAAATGCAACGAGTCAACATGCTCCCCTAGACTACAAGTCTCTACCTAGCTTGTTCCCGCATGAATCAACCTTTGATAATCATAACCAATAGTCACATAACTAATAAACCATCCTTTCGTGTAGCCCGAACCCACCCTGGGATCCCCTCTAAACAATACCTAAGTGATAAACAGACAACCCAGCCTAATCCAAGACCAATTCCACAGATATAACAGGATTCTCGGTCACTCAAGGACCACCAACCAATATCGCATTTCAAATAAGTAGCCCGGTCCACTCACAGAACCAATAACAGTCAATGCAATGCAATAATATCAATGCAAAGATGCAGTAAATTAAACCCAATGCCAGGCGTGGTACCCGAGCCAACCGTTAGTATTCCGTATCAGGCATGGTACTCGAGCCTACCATTTGTTATACTTGTACCAAGTGTAGTACCCGTGCCAACCATTAGTATACCTGTACCAGGCGTGGTACCCGAGCCAACCGAATGTCAACAATCCACAGTCAATTAATGAACAAACAACTTGTAAACCAACAAGCAACACACCGTTCAATTCACAGACTGTAAAACAGAACCATTACACATTCCACACAATTCCTCTAAGCAATGCAATTCATACAAACACTTAGATAAGAGTACAAAATATACAACATTCACAGGAATCGTAAGCCATCACCTACCTCAAAATGATCCAAGCTCTACTTAACCTGAGCTTTCTTGTGTTTCGGATTCCTTTTTCGTTCTTCGTCTAAAACAACATACAAGTACTTTGAATTAACAACAAGGAATGCGCATTACCTGGATTACACCAAATCCAAGAACCCCAGGCCACCCATGATCATCCTACTCCTTTTTCCTGGGCTTCCAGCCATTAATTTCCCTAGTTCTATTATTTTCACGGATAAAAATAGAGAATTTAGCAATATGTGATCATAAAACCTACTTTTAACATTGCCCAAGAACTTCCATGCCTAGAATTCCCCTTCTTCCCCGGATTCTACCATCCCTAGGTTATTCCAACCTTTCCCCAAGTTCCCTCCTAGCAATTCTACCACATAGGAAAAGTAGTACGAAGATTGGGGAGTAGAACCCTTACCTTAGGGAAGAAAAATAACGGAAAATGGAGGAAAATCGCCTGGAATCGCCTTGCCTTCTCCCAAAACAAAATTGTGAAAACTGAATATTTTGAGGAATGTTTCTACATTAAATCCCACCAGGCTTCGCTATAGCGGTCCGCTCCTCTATAGAGGTACCACCGTAGTGGAGTCGTCCGCTATGGTAGAGGCTGACCGACGTTGACTTCCGCTGTAGCAGTAATTTCTCTGCTACAGTGGAGGTCACTATGGCGGAGTGTCAACCGCTATAGCAGTTGACATGGGATAGAAAGTCATAAAACCTCTAAAATTAGTCCATTTTATAACACACTTATTTTCCCGACGTCCCGAAATAACCCCTTCACTTCAACCTTAATTCTGGGAGTTCTACTTACCCAAATTCGATTTCGAAAAGTCCCCCGGACTCCTTTATATGTTCACTACGAGGAAAACTAGCTCAACACAAGACATCCAACCCAATCCTTACCCGGATTGCCCTAGACCATACCTCGCCCCTAAATTGACCGAGATTAGCCTAGCCCAGAATTTCAAACACCCAAACTCAGAGTTTTCTAACTCTAAAACTTGTCAATATTGGACTACCCATAACGATGGACCTGGTTGTTACAACAAATACCAATTTACCCATTGTTCATCCCTGAACGATCAAACTCAAATTTATGGAAATAATGGAAAAAAAGTGTAGTACCTAAATTCTCAAACAAATGAGGGTACTTGTCTTGCATGTACTTCTCAGTTTCCCAAGTGGCTTCCTCAATCGTATGATGCTTCCGCTGAACCTTTACCATATCAATCACCTTTGTCCTTAACCTCGGGACATCTCGAGCAAGAATCAAGACTGGTTCCTCCTCATAACGAAGATCCTTATCGAAAAGCACCTCATCCCAATTGATGAGATAGTCCTCATCCATATGGTATCGCTTAAGCATGGATACATGGAATACCTAATGACGCCTGACAAATTAGGCGGCACTGCTAACTTGTAAGCCACTGGCCCCACAATCTCAAGAACCTCAAATGGACCGATGAACCGAGGGTTAAACTTGCCCTTCTTACCAAACCGCATAACTCTCTTCATTGGTGACACTTTCAACAATACCTGTTCACCAACCTAAAATTCCATGTCCCGGACCTTGCGATTTGCATACTCATTCTGCCTGCTTTGGGCAGCCAGCAACTTAGCCTGAATGCCCCTCACCTTTTCCTGTGCTTCCTTTACTAATTCTACTCCCAAGGGCTTTATATCGCCTTCTCAAACCACCCAATCGGTGATCTATATATCATCTCATACAACGCCTCGAATGGTTCCATGTCAATACTGATGTGATAGCTATTGTTGTATGAGAACTCACACAATGGTAGAAATGGGTCCCAATGATCCCTGAAGTTGATCACACATGCTCTCAGCATGTCCTCCAATACCTGGATCATCCTCTCCAACTGACCATCAGTCTGAGGATGGAAGGCGGTGCTAAAAGTGAGTTTTTTACCCAAATCTTCATGTAGCTTGCCCCAAAATTTAGAGGTGAACTGCGTACCCCTGTATGAAATGATGGACAGTGGCACCCCATGCAATCTCACAATCTCCTTCACGTATATCTTAGCCAATTGATGTGAACTATAATCTACCCTGATCGGAATGAAATGAGCGGACTTGGTCAGCCTGTCAATAATGACCCAAATGGAGTCATACTTTTCCAATGTCTTAGGAAGAGCCATCACAAAGTCCATGGCTATCCTTTCCCACTTCCACTCTGGAATGGGGATCCTCTGAAGTAGTCCTGTAGGTCTCTGGTGCTCATACTTTACCTGCTGGCAATTCTGAAACTTGGACACAAAATTGAGTATGTACCTTTTTATCCCGAGCCACCAGTAACGCTGCCTCAAGTTTCTGTACATTTTAGTCACACCCGAATAAATTGAGTACCGCGAACCATGAGCTTCTGCCAAGACTTTCTAAATTATATCATCAACCCAAGGAACACAAATCCTTCCTCTAAAATTTAGTACTCCACCAAAGTCTAACGTGACATCCCTGGATTCCCCGGATATTTCCTTACCTCGAAGCTTACTCAGTTTCAGATCCTGAAACTGGTTGGCCTTTATTTCCTCTATGAAGGTGGCTTTGAACTCAATGCTGGCCAACAATCCACCCTCTTCTGAAACACCCGAGTGCATGAACTTGGCCTCCAAGGCCTAAATTTCCCTTGCTAGTGGTCGTTTGGACACCCCCAAACAAGCCAAACTACCCATGCTAACTGTCTTCCGGCTCAATGCATCTGCCACCACATTAGCCTTACACGGATGATATTGAATGGTCACATCATAGTCCTTCAATAACTCCATCCACCTTCTCTGCCATAAATTAGAATCCTTCTGAGTGAACACATGCTGCAGACTACGATGATCGGTGAACACCTCACACTTGACACCATAGAGATAGTGTCTCCAAATCTTGAGTGCAAAGACCACTACTGCCAACTCTAAGTCATGAGTCGGGTAGTTTCTTTAATGCACCTTCAACTGCCTAGATTCATAGGCTATCACATTCTTATCCTTCATCTACACAGCACCCAAACCAGAATGTGAAGCATCACAATAAACAATAAAGTCTTTACCTTTAACCAACAAGGACAATATAGGAGCCGTGGTCATAAGTGTCTTGAGAATTTGGAAGCTCTCCTTGCACTTGGTGGACCACACAAATGGTACATCTTTCTTTGTTAGCCTGGTCAGGTAAGTAGCAATAGACGCAAAATACTTAACAAACCTCCGGTAGTACCCTACGAGTCCAACAAAACTCCTCACCTCATTCACAGAGCTAGGGCGGACCCAACTCTTGACTGCTTCAATTTTCTGGGGATCTACCATCACCCTTTTTCTGAAACTACATGCCCCAAGAACGCAACTGAAGTCAACCAAAATTCACACTTGGAGAACTTTGCATAAAGCTTCTGGCGTCTCAAGATGTCCAACACAATACGGAGATGACTAGCATGCTCCTCCCTACTCTTGGAGTAGATCATAATATCATCGATAAACACAATCATGAAGGAATCCAAATGCGACTTAAATACCCCATTCATCAAACTCATGAATGTTGCCGGTGCATTGGTCAAACCAAACGACATTACTAGGAATTTGTAATGCCCATCCCGAGTCTAAAAAGCAGTCTTAGGAATGTCCTCAGGCCTAATCCTCAAGTGATGGTACCCCGACCTCAAGTCAATTTTTGAAAACACCGATGCACCCTGAAGCTGGTCAAACAAATCATCAATGCGGGGTAGAGGGTACTTATTCTGGATGGCCACCTTGTTCAACTGCCTATAATCAATGCACATCCGCATACTACCATCCTTTTTCTTTACAAACAACACTGGAGCACCCCAAGGCAAAGCACTGGGATGGATAAATCCCTTATCTAGGAGTTCCTGCTGTTGAGTCTTAAGTTGCCTTAACTCTGCCAGAGCCATATGATATGGAGGAAAAGAAATGGGAGGAGTTCCTGGCTCCAAATGTCACGACCCAATTTCTCGGTCATGATGGCACCTACAACCCCCAGTAGGTGAACCAATCCCCGTAGCCCAGAAGAGTTAGTAATGGGCTACTATCTAACAAATAAGGGAACAAGACGAAGAGAACAGATAAAAGGGATATAAATATATACATATGCTGAAACTAAACCAAACCCCAAGACCTGGTATCATAGTATAGAGCCAAAATTAAATACATAGAGTGCAAGCGATCCAAAATAATATATATAGATGTCTCTGAATGGTAATAGAGTACATGAAGCAAAAGATAAACTAAAGCTAAGCTCCGATCGCCAAGAGCTCACCCTCAGTCTGAAGTAGTCCCCAGCAGATCTCCAAGCATGAACCACAGCGATCTAACAGCGATGGCCCACGCTAGGATCTGCACCCAAAGATGCAGGGGGGTAGGGTGAGCACCAAATGCGAAGCATAAGGTACCCAGTAGGTATCATAGGCCGACTGGGCACATATAAGATACAAGCGTAGTAACTGACAGAATAGAAGCAAGCAGTCACAAAAATCAACGAAAGGTACACAGGAACTAGCCCAGAGGGAAATCAACAGAACCACATGTGAGGCTAGTAAGCAGAATATACACACCATAGGCACAAGTGAAAGTAAGAAACAACGCACCTGGGGTCCTTGCAACAACAGTGTATATAAAATAAGTTTACGAAATGGACGGTATACCGGTAACCTTAAGTGTAAGAAGAAGAGAGAAAGAGTAACGATAGGCATGCTTAGAGACATGAATCAAGCCCAACTAATCATATCAATCTCAAATCCAGCAACTAACAGTCTAGCAGTAACAAATTTCATAATTAACCGTAACAGGGAACAATTCTACAAGTAAATAGAAAGAGTCTACCTACAGTCCCCCTGCCGCCCATACAACCGAGGAACCCAAACAAGTGAAAACAAACCCTCCGGCATCCCATACTACCGGAGCGTACAATCAACAAACAACAAACAACAAACAAGGTTGGAACCTCAAACAATGAATGATATGATGCATGAAGATCTCAAGTGAAATGGTATCTCTGTATGTACCTCCTCCGGTGCCGATCGGGCCCAGCAGGTAGGTTCCATGGAAGGACACTGCCCGTATACCTCTACTCTACCGTATACCCCTCCTCCGACACACGCAACCCGTAGCCCCTGGCCCGGATGGCAAGGTCCATGGAGGTCCCAGACCCCATACTAAAACTCAGTATCAAACATATCGTCCGGAAGCAAGTTCAGGATCAAGATAGAGACCCAGTCTCGAATATGCATGCCCAGACCCTGTCCAGGACTAAAGTAGTAGGAAAATATCTCAAAAACCCCTCCAAGGGTGCCCGGGCATAACCGGGTCTAAACAGTAGAAAGTCATCTCAGGTGCTCGGTCCGACCGAGGCTAAAAATCATCTCAAGTAGCAAGAAAACTCAACTAGCACCCCGACCCTGCCGAGTCTAGCGTTAATCATAAAACTGGTGTTTTTAAAACATAATTTTACTTTCTTTTACCCAAGAATATTCACAAGTTAAATCAAACCATTTCCAAATTATTTCCATCAAAAAGGGGCCCCCCAGGCCATGAAAGATTTAGAAAATAGTGTCTGTAGGCCCGAAGCCCAAACCGTAGTAAAACATGTATAAAACCCTTTTATATGCATGAAAATGGTATGATCAAACACAATAGCTGCCCAGCAGCTCATAATCAACCTATTGACCTTGCATAGGCCCACAGCTACTCAGCAAGCATAACAAGCCTAGAAGGATAATTCTATGACCGATACATTCCCAAAATCCCACCTTCTATGTTCCAGAGACAACAAGGCCTCACAGGACCACAAGGGTAAATAAAATATATCGGCAAGTACTACAAGCAACGGAGGAACAAAAGTAGGCGGACATGAATAAAGCGATCGAGGTCTGTGGTACCAACCTAATAAACCAACCCAAGGATGCCCATTAATACAATTTTATCCTATATATGCGGAGTCTAGGGAAAATAAACCGTAACCTACCTGTCGTCCGATGACAAGCTGCTAGAACGACGATGTCCACGCTCGAACCGCTCCGAGAAACTCCGAAATAAAATCGAACTCGAAATTAGGCTTGAATAACTTGGTGTAGATAACCGAACATAACTTCAGATTATTTCTCCCCAAATGTAACCTTCTCCGTGATAGACATATAGCTAGCGTATAGAATATATATTGATGTTGAAATGGAAAAGGCTTAAAACCATAGTTGCACATATAGATAAAAGTGAGAAAGTTGGTCAGTGGGTTCATTAATTACACTTACCATATTTGTTTATTCAATCAACTAGGTGGCAGCATTGAATTCTTAAGGGACTTGTTGTCCCTTCCACTAGCATCCACGTACAGTGGAGATGCTCCCACTTTCTCCACCTCCACATGTAGTGGAGGTGGCTATACTACCATTATTTCCATCCCGCTTCGTAAGTATTCGGGTATTGCGTAGGTTCGTGGTAAAATAAATATAATTTTTTAAATATACCATAATTAATAGAAAATCATTTCCAATAAAACTTACTATATTATAATAATAATTTTCAACATAATTAAATTTCACTATCTCCGTTAAAATATTACAATGTATAAAAACCTTATAAAATAAATACATATACAATTATATCGTAACAAAAATATTTTTCATAAACCTTTAAAATATTTTGAAAAGGTAATAATAATATAATTTTTTTACCCAATTCAACTTTCAAATAAAATTTTTTTTTCAAATACACGCGATTTTGATACTCAAGAACTCTCTTGAAACCCTCCCTTATGTTTTCTCACTGTTTCGGAACTGAAATGGCGTTTTAAAACGTGAAGTTGAGGCTTAAATCGAGTTTGACCCGACCCGGTTCGCGACCCGGTTCGCAACCCATTTTCTGCCAGACAGTCTGCGGTAAAACAGTCATAACTTTTTACTTCGAGATCATTTGGACGTGAGGTTTTGTGCGTTGGAAACTAGACTTGTAGACCTTCGATTTGGTATTTTGGGGGACTTCTAACTCTTTATATATTGAGAGAAAAGATCCGAGACATTTTACCCAAAGTTCAGAAAATTTATTAAAGATCTTACGATAACTTTTGCCGACTTGCTTGACTTCAAAACTTATAATGCGACCAAACAAATGGACCCGACACCGAAATACCGGTCCTAACGAGCCTTAAGTGACTTGTGGCCGCTACAAACAAGCTCTAACGGTTCAAGGAAAACGTATACGTGGAAATAACCGGAAGGGTCATTACATCATCCACTACTAAAAAGGACTTTCGTCCTCGAAAGTCAAGGTCAAGGGGGTACCTGAAGGCTAAAATAGTTGCGGATACTGATCCCGCATATCTCTTTCGGTCTCCCAGGTAGCCTCCTTGACTGGACAGTGCCTCCACTGAACCTTAACAACCGAGATCTCTCGAGACCTCAATCTCCTGACATCTTTGGCCAAAATAGCTGCCGGCTCCTCAACAAAGGCTAAACCCTCATCCAACTGAACTGAATCCCACTGCAACACATGAGACTCATCTGAGACATACCGACGCAACATCGAAACATGGAATACAGGATGTATAGCTGAAAACATCGGAGGCAAGGCTAGCTGATAAGCAACGCTACCAACCCTCTGAAGAATCTCAAACGGCCCAATGTACCTGGGGCTAAGCTTGCCCCGCCTACCAAATCTCATCACGCCCTTCATGGGCGATACATGGAGAAACACCAAGTCACCGACACTAAACTCCAAGGCATGAAGCCGACGATCAGCATAACTCTTCTGCCTGCTCTGAGCTGCCCGAAGTCTGTCCTGAATCACTCGGACTCGGTCTAAGGAATCTCGAAGCAAATCTGAGCTCTGTGGCCCAACACTAAAACCATCAAACCAACCTACCAGTGATCTGCAACGCCTGCCATACAAAGCCTCAAAAGGTGCCATGTCGATACTCGAATGGAAGGTGTTATTATAAGCAAACTCTGCCAAGGGAACAAACTGATCCCATGAACCTCCAAAGTCAAGAACACAGGCCCGAAGCATGTCCTCCAGAATCTGAATGGTCCTCTCGGACTGGCCATCTATCTAAGGGTGGAAAGCGGTACTAAGATGAACCTCTGTACCCAAATCTCGCTGAATAGCCCTCCAGAACTGAGATGTGAACTGAGTGCCACAGTCTGAAATGATAAAAGCTGGGACCCCGTGCAACCGAACAATCTCACGAAGGTAGATCTGAGCTAACCTCTCTGCGCCATAAGAAGTCTGAACCGGCAAGAAATGTGCTGACTTAGTCAGTGCCTATCAACAATCACTCATATGGAATCAAACCCCTGAGAAGTATCGAGGCAAACCAACAACGAAGTGCATAAAGTAATCCCTTGCCCACTTCCACTCAGGAATGGAAGCTCGCTGCAACCAAACCACCAAGGTCTCAATGTGCCTCGAACTTAACCTGCTGACAG